>APFE030853793.1:78325-121696 GCA_000404065.3 Pinus taeda | reverse complement strand
TCATCCATAAACAACAACCTGCAATCCATAGACATGATCCATATGTCTAAAAATAGACTTGCGCCAAAAATAGCCTGCGGGCCCACTTAGTGAAGGCAACTCTTTTCACTAAGCTCCATCATCTTGTTGCAATCTCAACACTATGAACTCAATGATAAATAATTTGTTTCCGTAAGGATGTACCTATGCTGTTTAGAAGAGTGAGGAACAATCTCACATATTATGTCAAATCCCCATTGATCAAAATGTTGTTCAATATTGGCTGGTTGTAGCGGCAGGAATGGTTTCTTTTGTCTCCCAGTAGCAGTTTGACAATCTTGGCATTTCCTTACGTAGCTATGCGAGTCTTTGAATAGTGTGGGCCAGTAATAGCCTGCGCGAAGGATTTTATGTGTAGTAGCATCTCCAACATAATGTCCGCCTGCTGGCCCATCGTGGAGTTCCTGCAAGAATTTTTCAGCTTCAGATTTCTCAAGACATCTAAGGAGAACAGAATCATAATTCATTCTAAAAAGTACATCGTTCATGAGATGATATTGTTTAGCCTTCAACCTTAGAGCTCGTTTCTTGGTGTAATCGAGGTTTGGAGGAGCATATCCATTCTTTAGATAAAATATGATATCAGCGTATAATGATTCAACATCGTTTAGGCTTACCTCGTACATTTGTATCTCTGCAGATGGTATTTCGGAAAAAAGCGATGCTCCAGCCAACATTTTGCAAAAGCCTTGACCTTTTACAATACTTACTGGTTTGATTTCTACGTCATATTCTTGTAAGGCAGTAACCCAATTTCTTACCGCTAGAAACGGTACTATGATTTTTGTATGGGTTTTAAGCAGAAAGGGTCTGAAATATTTAATTGCTTTGAAAATAGCATACGCTTGTTTCTCTACATCTGAATAATTTAACTCAGCCCCCTGTAGATTTGAACTGAAAAAAGCAATTGGGGCTTCTGCCTTGTCTTGATTTGCCTGAGTGAGTATCGCAACATATGATCTATTAGAGGAAAATGTGTATAAAATGAAAGGAACGAAAAAATTTGGAGTTGCTAAAGATGGAGCGTTAACAATTGTTTGTTTGATTAGATTGAATGCTTCATATTCCTCTTGGCCCCATTTGAAGATTGAATTCTTTTTCATCATTGTTTGTAAAGGAGATACGATCCTTGAAAAATCTGGAACAAATCTCTTTACAAAATTAATTTGGCCAAGGAAAGATTGCATTGCTTTCTTGTTGTGAGGTAGGGGTATTTCGGAAATCTCCTTGATTCTGTCAGGATCAATATGAATTCCAGATTTGACACTATGAATCGATGAAGTTTTCCTTCACTTAATGCAAAAAAGGATTTTTTCGGGTTAAGTGAAATTCCATACCTTTGACAACGTTGGAAGATCTATTTTAAATCTCTAAGATGATTGCCTCATTTCTTGGAGTATACAATTATATCATCCAAGTAGATTACTACTGATTTGTTTACTAATCCCTTAAATGCGATGTCCATGGCCCTCTGAAATGTGGCACCAACGTTAATCAGACCAAAAGGCATCTTTTGATATGCATAAGTGCCCCATTTGGTTCTGAACGTGGTCTTTAATTGATCATCGGGATGGACCAACACTTGGTTGTAGCCAGAGAAACCATCCAAGAAGGACATTAATTCTGATCCTGCGACCGCCTGCAGTATTTGCTCCATGGGAGGTGAAGGAAAATTATCTTTTTGGCAAGCTTTGTTAAGATTTCGAAAGTCAATGCAAATTCTAATGTCTCCATTCCTCTTTCTAACAGGAATCATGTTGGAAACCCATTTAGAATGTCGAACGGTAAAATGATTTTGGCTTTCAATAACTTATTGAGCTTAGATTTGATCTGATTTTCTAGATTGGGATGGATCTTTCTCAGCTTTTGCTGGACATGTTTTTCATCATTTATCATTGGGATAGTACGTTGGATGATAGAAGTGTCATAAGTTTTGAGTTCATCGTAGTTCCAAGCAAAGACACTTTTGTATTGTTTCAAGAGACGAATGTACGTTAATTTTTCTTCAGGAGCTAGGCCAAGGCCTAGGTTGATATTCTGTGACTTGGTATCAGTTCCTAGATTTACTAATTCATAATTCAAAGTTGAACTTTGCAGTTTTGAATTGATAGATCTTTTGAATCGATCTTTCAAATCATATAGGTCTTCTAACTTGACTACTGACTTTGGTATAGCATTATTAGTGCTCTCTTGTTGAAATTATCTGTCATGTTGGTCCTCATCAATTATCTGATTGGTGTAAGATCCTTTAGATGTGAGGAATCTTACAATATAAGGATCATCGTTGGAAATTCACCAATTGGTAATGTTATTAGGAATCGAGGGTCTAAAGGTTAATTCGATTGAAAATCGATCAGGGCTATAGTCTTCTGAGGGAATGAGCTTGGAGGCTACGTTAGCTAATAGGTCTGCACTAGCATTCTGGAGTCTGTGAATTGACGAAATATTAAATGCTATAAAGTGTTCAGTCAGATCTTGAACTAAAGATTGGTAATGCTTTAAATGACCTGATAAACAATGTATAGTATTGCGTACCTATCTTATTACAATTTCAGAATCTCCGAAAACTTGTAGATATTTGATGTCTAATCTGATTTCTTTATATAATCCTTGGACTAAAACCTCGTATTCTGCGGTATTATTAGTGCAATCGAACTCGAGTCTACAAGTTAGCATAGTTTTGTTTCCTTCTCGACTGATTAACATGAATCCTGCTCCTGCTCCTTCGTTAGACTTAGAACCGACAAAAAATAACTTCCAAAATAAAGATTTATTTACAGGACTATCTATAAAATTAATACATTTAGAACCATCTATTTGAGAAAAATTTTCTAGTTGAGATAAAACAGAATGTTCTAAGTAAGGTGAAGTATGAGCATTAAAATTTCCTAAGAAAGAATCAACAGAATAGTTGCCAATGATATTATTGTTGTATGCTACCAGTTCATTTTCTCCTTCCAGTTCTGTTACGATGTATTTCTGATGTATTTCTCGCTCAACTTTTATCTGATTTGGTTTAATATTGTAAGGGAGCCACATGTGCGACCAATCAGTTGCAAAGTATCCATAAAGTTTTCCTGACCAATCTTTGCTAAGAATTAAGCCATAAAATTCTGGAATATCTACAACTAAAATGTCGATAACTTGAAATACCTTTGGATTAGATGACAGCCTTATGGTAACCTGATTTAATTCACCGATCGCTTCAACTTGTGATCGATCCAGCTGAACTATGCACACAACAGATTTTTGCAGTTGAACGTTCAATTTTGCACATATCAACTTTGGTAAGATATTAGATGACGCTCCAAAATCATCTAAATAATTATGCAAATTTTCGTTGAAGACTTCATAAGTAAGAAGAAATGGGGGAGTATGAGATCTCGACCTTCCTCCAATTAAAGCGATATCGTTTGGGTCAACTTTATTAATGACATTAGTTGGAGGTCTTCCCATTTCGTGGGAAGCTTGAGAGATTACAACGGCGGGGAGAGGTGCAACTGGTACAACATTTAATTCTTTCAAAAGTACATTTTGCTGATGTTTTAACTTTCTCAATTCATAAAAAGTGATGTTAGCGCTAGTCTTCTTCATATTTTTTATGATATTATACTCCATTTCATCCAAAACGATCAACGTTTTTGATGGAGTTGATGAATCTGTTTGGACTGGGCTTGTTTGAGTCACTTTAGGTGTCGTTTTCTTGGCTGCGACTTTCTCCTTAGGCATTGAGCTTGCGCTCTTTGACTTAGGAGTAGGTTGAGGAGGATCAAGTTGATTTCTACTTCGAGTACTACCTGGTGATGCCTCTTGATCCTCTTCATCTGGGAGGATGAAATTCCACATACCTTGTACCTCTACAAGTTCTTCTTCATCGGTAGGCTCCTCAGTAGCAATTTCCTCTTCTTCTTCTTCTGATTCAACACTTGTGATAGCATTGGGCAGCTTTGAATTGGTCGAAGGGTTTCTTCTATAAGGCTTGTACGACTTTTTAGAAGAAGTTTCTACTACTTGTCTCTTAATGTCAACCATTTCGTTAGACATGGTTTTCAGAACTTTCTCCAATCCTTCTAATTCGAATGGATCTTTTGATTGTTTTTTCTTGGGGTCTTCCTTAAAAGTAACCTTCTTAAATTTTCGTTCTTCTAAATCATTTTTATTTTCAAAGGCTATGGTACATTTCTCTACCGCTATTGCTTCCTTCATATTATCAGCTAAAGTTGTTTTGTTAGCCCTATCAACGAAGATTGCTATGTTTGATGGTAAAGCAGAGATGTACCATTCACTTTGCACTTCTTCGCTAGGCTTGGAAGCAGTAGTAATTTTATTTAACAGTTTATTGAAACATGAATTAAAATCTTTGATAGGCTCTTTTGACTCGGCCCTAAGGTTAGACAGGTTGTTGATCAGTGTCATCGTAGACCTGTCATCACCGAACTTAGTCAAGAATTGTTCTTGGAAGATATCCCAACTAGTGATAGATCCAAACGGTAATGAGAAATACCATGATCCAGCAGCTCCTTGCAAAGTATAAGGAAAAAGTCAAATGACCACGTCTTCATTTGTAACTCCATTGAGATTTATGGATAACATAAATTTATTTATATGTTCTTCCACTAGCATGCCTGCTTCAGGGTTAAACTTAGGCAGCAATTTTTTAGGATGGACTGGTATCTGACTCAAGGGCGCAGGCATTAAGATTGCCCCTGGGTTATTCCATGGAGATTGGGCCATCGCTGAACTACTAACAAAGGAAAGCGTAAAAGATGATCCTTGTGGTTGGGAAGACGAGGATATTATGATTCTAGATGATTGAGAAGGAGATGTGGAAGTTCCAATGGACTGGTGGATGAAAATCTGAAGTGGAGGGGTGGATGGTTGACTTCACGGTGGAGAGTTGAGATGGATGATGACGACGAAAGAGTCTCGCTATCAGACCCTTTAGGTGATTTCCTTGCTCTCTTCCTTGTAGGTAGAGGTAACTTGGCTGGTTGAACACCAAAATTTTCGCTCTTTAATCTAGTGAGAGGATGAGCAGGGTTATATTGCCAAGTCACACTGCCTTGAGATTTATCAGATCTTTGAGGTGATATAGAAAATCGCTGAAGTTTATGGATCAAAGATTCAACTTCAGGAGGTTCAATAGTAGATTCCTCTGAAATGTCAGGGTTTGTGGTAGCGGCTGTTGTTCTTTCAACTTCTTGCTCTAGATTTAAAGATTCTAAGTGCGATGGAGAAGTCAGGGGAGATGGCGAAGGTGATTTACTCTCAGAATGGTATTTAGATTTAGACTTACTTGCCATTCGCAGTTCGGAGCCCTCCTTCTCGCGCCAAATATGTTGAAGCCCCGAAAATCAAGTCTACAACAAGGGGGATACCCACCCGGTCCGGACCTTGATTAGCAGCTCCTTTTCCGTTTGGTATAGTGGGTCCGACTGGGGATATGGGACCAATTTCCCAATATGTGTGTCTGTGTGTGTGTTGAGAATTGATATTTCCTTTCTAAAAGTTCCTAAGTAAAATGTTTTATTCTAAATCTAATCTAATGACATGCAATTGTATTCTAATAAACATAAATATCTAATTCTAAACTAACCTGGGATGTAATCTTTCTGTTATGCGATCTAAAATGATTTCGAATAACAATTGGTAATAAAGATCATTCAACTGTTATGAGAAAAGAATTCAATGAAGTTAAACCTCTTCGTATAAAAAGTTAGACGAAACAGTTGTGAAAAAAATATCGCATAATAAGTTACTTATATATTAAGCATAAATAAATAGCTATCACCATACAGAAGTGCCAAATGATAACTCAAGAATTCACGCATCAATACATAAAAAATTGAACATGAATATTACTTTAACACAAAGGCAGAAATAGCTAAGAGATAAAAGTACCATTTAGAACTAGTTCTACTCATGAACTTCAAGCAATAATGATTTATCTCTTCTTAATCCAACATCCACTAAGAGTACAAAAGTGCAACATCAGTAGTAGATATTAAATGCAGATATCAATAAATCCTGCTCCATTCATTCATCAAAACCTCCTCGGAGGGTGCAAAAGTGCATGTTCTGAGGACAAGTTTTTGACAAATTTCAGGACCCTTCTCTAAATGCATGAGAAGGGTTTAAATACTACTAACTAAATCTGAAAATAATTTATTACAAAAATGTAGGATACGGTTTAAATGACCGTCCTCATTTGAAAAATAAAGCAGAATTAATACTAACGTTGAATCTAAAACTAAAACTAAAACTAACTATTTGTGTATCTGTTCCTTGAAATCGCAAGAGTTCAACATTTGCTTGAGGAGAGTCGGCTGGCCGACTTCCGACTTTAATTGTCCTGCAAAAACAGAATCGGTGAGAGCTAGCGCCATCTTCTCGGTAGAATTGATGATACATTTGAGAGTCATGCATTGGTTGTGTGGTTTTACCAAATACGCCCAGTAAGAATCCCAATTCAACTCAGTTAATCTTTTGATTGATTCTGCCTTTTCTTGAGCCTTCTGTCTCCAGCCTGTCTGTAGATGTTGTTCCTATTTACATACTACTTTGAAGATATCTCTGATAAATACCATTGGTTTTAGGATTCAAGTTTTGTTTTTTTTTCCTTTAGCGTTCTTTCCTACAAACTTCTAGTCTTACAGGTGACTGAGCAATTATAGGCTTTCCTTTTCAAGGGGTTTTACCTAGAGATGTGCTAATCGCACATCGAAAATTGCCTCCGTTTCTCGACCCGGGTTTCCTTGGTGTGATTTTCATCTTTCGCGTGTTTTTTGTTAGAGGGTATAAAGCTTGAAATTTGTGGAAATAACGATTCCATGAGTTCTTGACCCTGAGTCTTAAATTGTTTGTTTGTGATGTCAGCATTGTCTAGTACCCATTTAACCATGTCCGTGTATGGAAGAATTTTGGGCCTTGCTGCTATTCGGTGCAAGAACGAGCAAGATAGCTCTGTAATAGACGCCTCAAAAGACCCATGTGAGCCTACAGTAGTTGTAACCTCCATCATTTTGGAATTTTCTTCCTCAAGTAGATTGTACATGCCTTCCTAAGTATTAATACCAACATCTTTGTTACAGGCGGTGTCCGTATACAAGGGCGTCATTTCTTTGTCTTCAGAACTCAGAGCTTTGCCCTTTTTTTCCATAATATCCTGAACACTGATTTGTGTAGTCCTCTACTCTTTGTTCCTACAGTTTACAAATGAGGTGAGAATTAAAAAAGGGGTGACGGGAAAGCTTTAAATGCTGAAGACATATAAAATATACCACCTTATGTGAAATGGATCTTCGATCAGAACATAACCATATTTCATTAATGATTGCCAACTAACTCATTGATTAACATTAACACGCATAACCAGGTCTCGGTTTATGGGAAAAAGCTTTTTCGAACAACAAGCCCTAAAGATCTGCGATAAGGCGATTTGCGATTTGCTTCACAATATCACAGATCGCTATATTGCAGAATCGCTGGATCGTATCATATGACAATCATCTGTTAATGTGTTTTTTGTGAGATGCGATTTGCGATATGCGCCATCCTATATAGCATATCGACGGTTTGAGGTATTTCAGCGTAAATAATGTTTGAAGCATGCAATGCGATGAATGTTTTTAGTGTGTAGTTTCACATCGCAATCTTGCAATTTTTAGAGTTCCGCTTGTAGGGAGGTATCTGTTGCCGTTTTTGCAATGCGATATATTTTTTAAGGAATGATCTTATCCTAACTTATCATATAACTTAAGTTTTTTAGATTTTTTGAGGGTATTCTCCTAAGTTTATGATAGTAAGTTTTATTCAAAAAGGAAATACAAGCACTAATCGATTTTTTAGTTTTTTATAAGGGTCCCTACTTATTTAGTATTAGTGATAAAACTAAATAAGAAGGGGAGTTGTTGCTGGCCACAACAAGTCCTTATCTTTATGATAGAGATGCAATATTTTACACAATAGAACATAAATATCACCTAAAGAAAGAAGGGGTTGAATTTATTGTTAGGGCACACAAAGTCAAATCAAACTTGGATTTAATTGTTTCAAATCAAGTTAAGTAGTTTATAAGTTCAAGTAAATATGTACTCATGGTTATTAAGGAACAACATCAGGTTGATTGTTCGAGATGCGAGATTCAATTTATAGATCAATTGGTTAAGGTGGTTAACTCTTTTCCAAGAAGTCTTATTCATGAATAGGATAAGCAACATGAGATACATTTGATGTCCTACGAACATCTTCTTAAAGATAGAATGAATCTCAATTCATTCATTCAACTAAATTATAGAAGCTATCATCATCAGCAGTGTATTGCAGGGAATGGTAAACGTGAGTCTAATCAAAGACTTGTTTCAGATGGTATGTTTATTTTCAGTTTCAGGGGTGTAGCTCAATATTGGGGAGATTCAATGTCACATTTCTTTAGTGTTGCATCATCATTTCATGCTTTTAGAAGTAATGAAAACTCTCTTCAAGTGGAGAGGAAGTCTATAAGTTTTCATGACAAAGAATTTTCAAAAGCAGATCTAAAGTTTCCTTACCAAGATTTGAAAACTAATGCATTAACTGAAAGTGTTAGTCAATGGAAATATCAGTTAATAGACATAGTGATTCAAGTAAATCAACGATTACTTAGATAATTTTAGAATCAAACTAAGTTGTAACAGTATTTACATCACAACTAGATGAATTATGGGCAACAAATTCACTTAGTAATCAGTCAACAAGAAAGTAAATCAAGTCAAGTAATTCTTACAAAATCAAAATCAAAGGAGTCTTTGAATATTTCAGTTATTCCGGAAAGTAGATTGTTAATACCCATCAGATGTATTAAACAAAGTTCTACAAACATTGTTTTCAAATATGTTTTTGAATCACTAACTTATGATTCTTCGTGGAAAGAATCCAATTTCCATGTTGATAACAGGTTGTTTACCCATCATCACAAGTTGGCCATATTGCGGATGGAAGAAATAGGTCACCGAATCAAAATGTGTCATGGTCAGCATCATCAGGGTCATCACATGCAGATGACTGATCGAATGTGTTGGTACATCGTGAGGTCAATGTGGAAAGAGAGGGAGTTCTACCCTCATTTACTATTTCATTAATCAAAATTTTGTGGTCCAAAATCTTTCAAGTGGAGAGGAATGATCCAGGAGGATCCATCGATCCAATTGCACAAGTGTTTGAAGTGTCGTCATTAGTATTCATGGGTATCGTTCAGTGTCATCGTCGCTTCAGTTCAGTGTCAACAGATTGACAGTGTTGGTAATGATTAGGTTCAGGTAATGTTATGGTTTCATGGCGTTCAGTTGATGTGATGTTGTACCTGGCTATTGACTTATCCACCAACAGATCCTCCATCTTGAGTTTCCACAACTCAAAACTCTGACCATTAAATTTCTCGATCCCTATCTTTCCACTGCTCGCCATCTTCTTTCACCACCAGAATCGATCTTGCAGATCTCCCAATGAACAAGGTCTACCACAGGCCCGAGCGAAACCCCTCAGCAACAAAGGCGTCCCCTTGAAGCCAAAACAACTCTGATACCAAATGTAGGTTTTAATCCCGTACAGAAATTACCTGCATACGAATTCTAAAATACAGAAAATAAACAATGCAAGAGCATAACACATAAAACACATATACACATAGATTTTCCCCTGGATCCCAAAACCGGAACTACCAGCTTGATTTTCCATTATATTCCTTTCAATGTTACAATACATATTTATACATGGCAAAGCATCCAATACCATGGACCGAAAACCATCGCGTACAAAACCATGGACCAAAAACCATAGGTAGGTTCACCCAACCTAATATAGGGTCAAAAAAAAATTTCTAGGGGCGTTGCCCCGGACCCCATAGAGGGGGGCTACTCGCCCCCCGCAAACCCCTCGGATAGGGGGGGTTGCCGCCCCCCCTCTAACCCCTTGATTCACTACGTAGGTTAGTTTTCGAAAGAATATAACACAACCCAATAGTTTGAAGTGTCGTCATCAGTATTCATGGGTGTCATCGCTTCAGTTCAATGTCGATAGATTGACAGTGTTGGTAATTATCAGGTTTAGGTAATGTTATGGTTTCATGGTGTTCAGTTGATGTGATGTTGTACCTGGCTGTCGAATTATATCATCGACAGTGCCACAAGGGTTTGGTTAATGACATGTGTTTTGTCATTCGACTTTGCAGGATTTATGGTTGATATAGTTGATTGTGTAAAAAGGGTTCAAGTTAAAGTCCCTGATCGATGACATAGTCTTGTCGTCATCACCAGTGTCAGTTTTGAAGATGTGATGGTCATCGTCATGCAACGTTGACGAATGGCGCATGGAGACCACAAGAATGTACCAGGGTCGATCATCTGGTAAAGGCTTCAGTTTCGCCGATGTCGTTGTGTAGAGTCGACATAGGTCTTGAACAGTTAAACAAAACTCCTAAACCTACGCCTAGACCTAAACCCTAACGCCTAAGCTATCTTATTCATCTTTGTTACCCTAATAATTCTATGCAGTTAACCTATTTCTAAACCATGTTCAAATCCTATTCTACACATCCAAATCCTAAGCTAAATCAAAACCGTAATGCATATTCCTAAACCTATGTTAAATACATTCATCCTATGTATTAAACTACATTAAATCCATAATGGCATTCAAAAGCTAACTCTAAACCCTCTCAGCCTATTATTAATGTTAAACAATACAAAACATTGTTAAAAACAAATCAAAATACATACCACAGTCCCCTAACCGTAGCCTTGACCACATCAGGGAACCGTGTGTTATGTGATCACTTGTTAGTAATAACCGTCAGAGTTTATATAAACTGTAGACCTATACTGCCACCTAACCGTAGTGGAAGCTAAAGGCATGTGACCACAGGAATAGACCGTCGATGTTAACAGTTGTTGTCAGTGCCTAACCACCCACTCATAACCACATCGGGAAACAACTGTCACATGTAATAATTGCGCCACCGCTAACCGGAACCACCGCCGAGATAACTATAGTTATAACCTGTTCACATGCGGAGTCATCAAAACTCCACACGGTAAGCAAGACTATTTGTAGTTTTGAGGTTTCTAAAGTCAATTTTGGGTTTTAGTTTGTTTAATTGTTTTGGTATTAATTCAAAAACCATGACTATGACCCTACGTGGAAAAATCAACCCTAGAAGTCAGCCATTTGCAACCAAATTCATTCCTAATTGATCCTGAGCAGGTTTTAATGCATATATAAGCTTATAAAACACAGATTTGTTCATTGAAGACAAGAGGAGAGTTTTCAGTTTTCATGTGCAGGTTCTAGAGGTTAGAGGTGAATTTTGTTTTCTGAGTTTCGGGAGCATTGGGAGTCGGATTTGGAAACCGTAAGTGGTGTTGGAAATCTGGTTTAGAGAGCTATCTAATGACAGAGGTTAGAATTTCCTGTGTGCAAGTTTAATCTGACTAAATAACTGTGTAATCCACTTCTTCTTCTCATTCCTAATAAAATGGTCACCCATCTTGAAAGCAGACCCAGAGACGTAGTCCATCAGTGACAAACTCTGTAATCAATATTGTTGTCTATTATATCTATGTTTTCTCTGTTTTCATTTTAGTTTTGCATCTTTCTTATGGTTTATCAGATGTCGTAAAGTGTTCTTCTTCAACAATCTTCCTTGTTTTTCGTGTTTTTGGTTATCATTCAATTCACTAATGGGTAATCAACTCTACATTAGAATTTAATATATGATCAGATCAGGTCAAAGAGCATGATGAAAAATTTCAAAAGAATGGAGTGTCATGGTGTCCTCTTAGTCCTAATCCAATGGACTATGAGAGTAGCAGTGATGAAGAGCATGATGACAAATTTCAAAAGAATGGAGTGTCACGGTGTCCACTTAGTCCTAATCCTATGGACTATGAGAGTAGCAGTGATGAAGTGCATGATGAAAAATTTCAAAAGAATGGAGTGTCACGGTGTCCTCTTAGTCCTAATCCTATGGAATATGAGAGTAGTAGTGATGAAGAGCATGATGACGAATTTCAAAAGAATGGAGTGTCATGGTGTCCACTTAGTCCTAATCCTTGGACTATGAGAGCAACAGTGATGAAGAGCATGATGGAAAATTTCAAAGTAATGAATTGGCACAATGTCCTCTTAGTCCTAGTCCTATGGACTATGAGAGCAGTAGTGATGAAGGACAGGATGAAGCACTTAGTCCTAATCCTAAGGACTATGAGAGTAGTAGTGACAAAGGACAGGATGTAGCATTTTCAGTAAGTAAACAATCACATATTCGATGTGGTCCTAATTCTATGGACTGTGAGAGAAAAATTGACAATTCACATGAGGAAGGATAACCAATAAACATCAAGTCAAATTTTCCATTTAGTCCAATTCTAAGGACTATGATAGTAGCACTGAAGAAGGGGAAGATGAAGAATATCCTCTAAGTCAGTATTTGAAAATCATAGTTGATCATAATGTGGATAACATTCCTCAGAATGATGATGAAAATTCTTATGCAAATGATGATCCAATGATGGAGATGTTGCCAAAAAATATTGTATCGAGGAGTAGGAGCAAACCTTTTCGAATCAATGCAAGATGTTGTAGCTATACAAGGGGTAGAGTAGAATCTCTGACGAGAAGAAGTTCTATCAGCGCTCTCATTTCAAGTGAATGTTGTCAAAAAGATTGCTTGAAACATATGGATTTCAAATTTGCATTAGAGAAAAGGAAGAGATATTTGTCAATGAATAAAAGCATGAAAAATTCATATTTAGTTGGGTGCATGCAATTTACATTGTCAGGTCAAAATGTTTCATTCGATGGGTAATTTTCATCTCTCGAGAATCCAAAAAAATTTGGAAAAGGATCCCACATTTTATTCAAAAGTATGTCATAAACAACAGTTTGGGCCATTATCAAATACTGCAATGTCATGGATGAAATATTTATTTTCAAAGCATGGAGAGTGTATGCCAAATAGAGAGACAATACATATTCCAGATAATTTTTCAAGACGAGAAATCTACAACTTATACAAAGAATATGCAGAAGGTGCTGAGGGACATGGTCAGTTTGTTACATATCAATATTTTGTGAAGGCATGGAAGAAAGAATTCAACAATGTTCGTATTCCTAAGAAGACAAGGATGGGGATTTGCAGTACATGTGCTTCTCTTAAATAAAAAAGGGACAAATGTGAAGGGTTAGAAAGAGGTAAGCATTCATAACTTTAAATTTTAAAATTGTATAGTCATCAACTATGAAAACGTATTTATTAATGGCTTTATTTTATGTTGTGTAGATTCAATTGTCAAAGAACTTCAGGAGCATCGTGAACAACAAACAAGTGAAAGGAAAAAGTTCTACAAGCATCGAACGAAGTGTTATGATAATCTGAATAAATATTTGGGTTTGATAATTGATGGTATGGATCAGAAGAAAACACTTTTACCACATTTGTTCGCACACCCAAAAATTTATAGGAGGAAAATTTTATTCAGTATCACTTGGTCGGTTGTATGGTTTTCAATGGGAAAATGTTGCCAATGGTTTACTTCACAGCTCCAAATATTCATAATGATGCACATCTGGCAATAACCATAATTCATGATGTGCTTTCTCATTGGTCTGGTAATCTTCCTGAAGTTTTGTATCTACAATTGGACGACACTTGTCGTGAAAACAAAAATTAGGTTGTTTTTGGATATCTAAACATGCTTGTTGAATTGAGAATTTTTCAGAAGGTAGAGGTTGGTTTCCTTCTTGTTGGGCACACTCATGACCATATTGATCAGATGTTCAGTTGTTTTTTAGTCACATTGAGGAGGAAGGAAGTTGGGAGCTTGCCATAATTAATTGAATGTATTAAGAAATCATACATGCCAGAGCCTACTTTTGATGTGTTGGAAGAGATTGTTGACATGCGAAGGTTTATTCTGGGATATCATGGTGAGGAGAAATGCATTGAACAACTTAATGCCATTAGCTTCCAACATCAATTTTGTATCAAAAAAATTGATGGGAAAACACTAATATGGGGCAAGAAGTATTCAACTACTGCAGAATGGGCACCGTCATCAAGTTTGCAATTTTTGAAGTTCATTCCAGATCATCCAATATTTTCATCAAAAATATTGTTATTACCATCAGTTGGTGAAGTTCAGAATGCACACAGACAAAATAGAGATATAAATTATTCTGATTTCCCGGAAGAAATTAAAAAATGTATTAGATATACATATGAGTACTTTGACATTGCTAATTCAGTTTGGTGGGAGTCATTTTTCAATAATAAAAGTGATATCATTTCAACAACAACAAATGAAGATATACTTTTGAAAAATCCATTTATTTGGCCACAAAATGTGTCAAATGAACATGAGGAAATAAACATTGTTGAACAACAACTATCTCAAGGTATTATTAATTCGTCACAGGCAGAGGAAAGAGAGATGTATATTGGTTCAGAAGATCTCGTGCACAACGTGAAGCCATGGAAGACCTTTCCAGGGGTTCAGTACAAGATATTAAGGAGGGTTGCATGATCAGTGCTAGCATATGGAGATCCCAATGGCTATCCATTCTGGGTTTGCTAAGGTTATAAAGGTATTTATAGAAAATGAGGATGTTACAGGCGTTGAAGTACATTGGTATGCCACAAATACACACCCATTCAATGGTGTGTATAAGCCAGAGATGGTAGTTGACAAAAAAAATGGCAGAAAGAGAAAAAGAAAAGGTACAAATATAAATCGTCGCGGCACAGACCTCTTAAAATTGGAGGATGTTGACATACTTGTTTATGACTTCAATTTAAGAAAGAGATGAATTCTTTGCTTCAAGATGATAGATATTCTGAAAAGGTTGTTACCATAAGGAACAATGTTGAGATGGGAGTCTGTTGAAACCAGTTGTAGATCCAGAAGAATTTTTAAACCTGAAATGGTGGGCATGCATGTGGGCTCAGATGGGGCACTAGTTGATGAAAGAGAAGAATATGGAACATCTTCGTCTGCATCGAGTCATTCATCTGAAGATGTGAATTATGATGGTGTGCAAGAAAACATGAGTGATTTTGAATAATTGTCTAAGACAATTTATATAACTGGTGTTTGCATCGTATCTTGAAATAAAAATTTTGATTTCCATGTGGTGTTAAATTAGAAGTTATGAGTCATTTTTATGTTGTTGGATTATATGTCTTAATTATGATGATTTTTATTGTTTAGAATATCTACAATGCAACATTAAATTAGAGATATAATGTATGTTTCATTCAATATATAAATAATGACATTTTGATTAATTTATTCATGTAATTTGTTCATAATGTCATGGTTTTTAAATTTTATGGTTGAAGAAATTCCAATTTGTTTTGTATCTTTAATGTTATGGTTGAAAAAAATTAGAATTTTAGCAATCTTTAGTGTGATGTTATTATATGTTTAACAACATGAATGAAAACTAATAGAATTTTAATGTATTTCAGATCCCACTATTTTATCTTTGTGGTCATTACTAAAACATGTTGAATTTATACTTAGGAAAGAAAAATGTTATTGTACCAAAAACATTAGTGTGTTTTGTTCCTCATAAACAGCTGTTCTTTGCACATAAAAAATTGGTTTTACCAGCATTTTTAAAAAATGTTGAAAATTGACCCTAAAAAAAAACCATCGTTCCAGTATCAACACTTCTCGTTTTCAGGGTGTTTTTTACACGAAAATTTCATTTTCATTGCCATTTTTAAAACATGTTCAAAATTGACCCTAAAAAAAAACCATCGTTCCAATATACACACTTTTCATTTTTAGCACTGTTTTTGATGTTTTTTCGAAGTTTTTTGGCCAGAGTTCCCGTTTCAAAGTTTACATTGTTTTTGTCATATGAAGGAAAGTAAGAATATCTGTTTATGCAAAGATAACTGTAATGCATGTTAAAGTTAACCAATAGTTGAACTAATCTAGGTAGACATAGAAGTAAGGATAATTACGAAGGTGCGTAAGCGCCTGATCTATCTATTTAGGGTCCACAAAGGACGATCAGAGACTTTCGCAGAGGCTTCAAGGCTTTAAGGACAAATCATAGAAGTACATTGATAAGCCCTAAAGGGCTTATCGATTTGCGAGAAGGCAAAGTGAAGGTCTAAAATTGACATCACAACCATCTTAGGGTGCGGAAACTTGGTTCCTGCAACCCCCCATACTGCTTCGGGTGAGACTTCAGTCCGCGCTCCAAGGATTGATGCTGAAAGGGACATTAGTGTAGGGATTTTCTTGGTTTCTTAACACCGAACCTAGGTCAAGGTCCATCAAGCCAACAATTACTATGTCTCTTATGCAAGGATCTGCGTTTACATGGATGTTTCATGGGTGCTACTAGAGGCCATCAAGTTAGCCTTTTGGGATGAATTTTGCTTATAGAATATAGACTATGAGCATTAACCTTCCAATGCAGAAAATTCCATGATCACGAGAACTTATTCAGATACTGCCCCCACAACAAAGTGCAACAAAACAACACTCAAGCACAAAAGAAGTTAGATGAAAAAGGTTACACCAAGGTTGGAACAAAAAACAAGCACAACAGGAAGACTCAAGACAAACAAGGACCGCAACAAGAAGCCAACAAAAAAAAGTTTAAAGCCTTACAGGAAGAGAAGGAGGAACCAATCCTAGATGATCATGTTGAGGAAGTGTTGTACTACGAAACAACGCCCCCCATTTTTATCTAACAATAGCTAGCATTTGAGTTATAATTGGGGACCCTTTTTAAATTTTTAACCCTGGGACAATAATGCCTAACTCTAAAGAAAAACTTAGCAAAACCTTGCAAAATGATCTAAGGAGGAAAATTATATCGCAAATCGCATATCATGCTTTTTCACATCACTATTTCGTAAATCCTTTACAAAATTGTGATATGTGAAAACGTCTCCCGCTGCGATAACCTCATCTTGTCACTGCGCAATCGCATTTCGCAATTCGCAAAAAACTTGAACATGCTTTAAGACAAACGTTAACGATTTGCGAAATGTGATATTGCAAATTTCGCAATCGCATTTCACCCGATATATTTGATAAGCGTTACAAGGTACCCCTTTAAAGACCATGATCTGCGATTAAGGAGGTAAAGTGTGCATAATAATTACGTTTTAAATAATAAGAACAAACGAGTTGACAGGTTATTAAAGGTTTAGCGGCCCGAGGGAGGATAATCATTCTGCAGGTTATGGGTAGTTATAATAGAATATCTCATAACAACCTTTATGACGATCCAAGGTCATTTCAAAGAGGATTTCAGTCTTAATTACTTAATATCATTTGCGTTGATATATCTTGTCTATTTCAGGAAAGAGACAAAAGGCATGTCCTTAAGAAAGGTGATGCAGAAGCAAACTAATAAGACCATTGTTGAGATAGAGGATACAGAGATGGTTCCTATCTTTGCTGATACGGTCTGTGATGCTGCTAGAGGTGCAACAACTTGGGACGTAATTTACAATGGACTGGAGGACGAGCATCCTAAAATTACTGTTACAAGAGCAACAACTAGGTTGACAAAGCCTTCAGGACCTCAATGCAAGGATGCCTCATGTTCTTTCCTTCATAGGATAGGAGCAAGAGCCAAAATCCTTCCCTACATAGACATGATTAGATGGGTAGTCGAAAACCTTATCATTGAAGATAGGCAGTTCAAGAATTCAAGGATGGAGCTTGTAGGATCATTGAGGGCAGTATAACTGGAGGCTATGTATTACATACCTGACCTGTAGGAAATCTACGACAGTGCATTTGTGGCTAACTTCACAAAGAATAATCCAGACCCCTTCAAGTTAATTCAGACTTGGAGAATGTTAGACAACAAATTCAAGTATGACAAATCGAGTATGTATGCAATAGCCTCTTTGGCAAACCCCTATAATTATGCAACAAAAATGTTATGTAGATTGTATGGACTGCCAAATAACACTAAGTTTTCAATAGAATGGATTCCCTTGATCGATGCTTATGTTAATTCCTATATCATGAATTGGTCTTCTATCCTATCTGACAACTTAGCCACCTCCATTACTGAATATCGACAAAAGAAATCCTCCTCTTCAGATAACCTCCCTCCCTTTTATTTCTATGCTTATATTATGGATGCTATCTGTTTTTGCACGACATTTCCAACCATGGGCTGGAAATGGACCATACAAGATCCTTACCCAATCCATCTCAGTCATAAACAGATATGGGAATCACATTACATACCTCACTTCTACAAGATATTTCATTCTATTGTGTTTCCCCTACACTAAATGATTTTCAATAAGAAATCCCCTAGGTTTTCCCAAGAAGTTGCAGCAGACCTGCTTGTTGTAGGCAAGTATTTCATTAAGGAATGGTTCACCTACATTAGGTTTTTTGGTAGCATTGTTGATCCACACGTCCTTCCCTGATATGTTTTTGATAAGCTATTAGCAAGGGAGATTGCCTACCAAACTGTGGGAAAGGGCCTAACTAAAGTTCTTAAAGATGGACAGAAGTCATTATGGCCTACTTTCCCTATCAAATGCAGCTCTTTTACATTAGCTAATTTTGTTCATGCTACTAAGGAATCAAAAAAGTGGAAGCCCTTGGGCTTCATACATTACCTACAATGAAATTCGATCCAAACAAGGCATACAATTTCACTCTAGGACTAAAGCTCAAGGCATACAGTCATGGAGATAATTACTTTGAGGATTTGTTACAGTCAGCAGTTTCTTTCGAGCAAGCACTTGAATGGGCAAAGGCTAACCTGAAACCTAAAGATTTTCAAATATTTCAGGAATTCAGGAATGAGAGACTTCGGGTCATTCCAATGCATCTATTAAAGCCCAAGGATAATCCTACCCAAAGTAACACTATCGATAATGTAGCCACTAGCTCTCAAAAGGACTCTCAGGTAAACACTGAGAATACAACAGACACAGGGAATGTCCAGGATGCATACAATACAGCTGAGTCCAACAGGAAGCCAGCCAAAAAATAGGTAATGGACACTCCGGCCATAGAGACAAGTTTAGAAGCCCAATGCACTAGCTTGGAGCAGGAATGGGATCAATTCAATCAGAAATTGCAATACTCCTCCAAAGCTCCAAATACACAAGAAACAAAGGAATTCAAGACTCCTCTGAAAATTCATCAAGATACATAACCCAATTCTGTCAGTGAACAGTCTAAACCTATGGATCAAGAAGCAAAAACATCCCAGCATGTTGAAATCATCCATGCTTGGCCCACATCAAAAATTGTTCTGAAAGTGACATAGATACCTCCACTTGATGTATTCTATAGCCCTCTCCACAAGGCTGTAGTCCGAAGGCAAAGGAAAAGGAGAAGGGTAGATGCACTCGAATTCTCACCTGGAGATGAGCTAATGGACGTTGTATGGAAGGACATGCCTTTTAATCCGGCTGAGAACTTGACTAGATTGTAATAGTTCACAGGAGCATACATGTCAGCCACTATGGATAGAGCTACTGAGGTGTCTACTCTGCTAAAGGAAAGGGAGGAAAGAATTGCGCAGCTCGAACAAGAGCTCGAGACAAAAAAAGCAAGCACAAACAAGTAGGTAGTCGAGAAGCTCGCACAATTGCAGCAGGAAATGGAAGTCTTGAAAATAAGCCATGAAGCCGACTTATTGGCCAAAAACATGTAGCTCCAGGAATTACAGCAATCCTTGGACAAGTACAAGGGTGTTCCTACTGCTGAGGAATTCATTAAAGAGGCTCTACAACTAAATTCTCTTCTAGTCAAGCAGCAAGAGTATTTATGCCAAAAACTGTCACACATCACTTCCTACCTGATTACCAACAACCAGCACACATAGAGCCATTGACCGGAGAATGGAATTTAATGATTTAAACACCAAAATCTCTGAATTCATTGAATGGTAGGAATCAGAAGAGGGAAAGAAGGCCAATCTACCCGAGATTGAGGAAACTCACAAAGACATCCTCTTCACTGATTGGGATGCTAGGATAAAACAGGCCAAGCTACGAGTCGCGAGGGTAGCTAGAGTATCAAAGAACATCATTAAGGCAATAAATCATACAATGTTCACTACCAATCTCATGAAGGAGGGTAATTCAAAAGAAATTCCTGACTTAACTACTATGAGTAAAGGCTAGCAAGAAAAAGTGGGAAAACAAACAGATGCAATTACAAAACTGACTACAACCGACTGGGAGTCATATTGGCAGTATTTGGTCAAGCCACATAGCCAGATCATGACCCTCAATTGTTCCCTCCATGCGACTCAAAGGATGTTTCCACCTCTTGCCAATGCAATCTTTACAGGACAACTCAAATATCATTTCGGGCCACCTCCTCAAATTCAACCAATGATCAATATTTGTGATTTAAAGGACAAGCTGGCAGACAACAAGTCATCCTCTTAGTTTTGTTTAGTTGATCTCTATTTATTTTTTGATTTAGTTACCTATGTAGGAGGAAGGTTGTGTGAAACCTCCTCAAATTTTGTATAATCTATTTTTGCATACTTAGTTAGAATAGTATTTATACCTTTCTCATGCATTTAGAGAAGGGTCCATAATTTTATCAAAAACATTTGCAAAGCATGCACTATTGTAAGTTTGTGAATGCTTTGGTGAAATGATGGAACATGATCTTTTCTTTTAGATACCAGACTATTTTCCTTTGTTGATGCACTTTTGTATTCTTGGGCGACAATTTGATTTGAAGGAAGAATTTGGTCTCTGTCATTTGTCAAATGAGCAGGACTTCATACATCTGGTACTATTATCATGTATGCATAATTCTTTTTACTTTTAACTAGTGGCAAAACTTTCTTTTCATGAATTATATGTGATATTTATTGTTTCTGTGAAGCATTAATTGCATTTTTGTATTGATGCCATAATTGAGGTTTTGACTTTCATATATAACTCATTAGACATGCGATATATTTTATAAATTCCTTTGACTAACTATTTAGTCAAAGGAATTATCTTTTACGTTATCATCTCCATTTAATTGTGTTCAATCTTTATTATCACATGTTAAAAGGATATCTTTGTAGATCACATATCATGCAAGAACACCCGGGTTTATATTAGAATAAGTTAAGTTAGAGAAAGTGCATCATAGAATAAGTCACTTAGATTATCATTATTCTATTACAAAAACACTCATGAACCACCCACTCTCATCTTAAAACCCACATTGGGAAATTGGTTCCATTATCCCCTGTCGGAGCCACCACTTTAAACAGAAAAGGAGTTGTCTTAAGGTCTGGACTGGGTGGTTATCCCCCATGTTTTGGAAGCAGAATTATGAAGCCGCAACATTTTGGCACTAGAAGGAGGGCCTTCAGCTATGAATGGCATATAAACCTAAAGATCATTCGGAAAGCATTCACAAGAGTCAAAACCCCTCCGCCACTTCTATATTGTCTAGATCTCGTTCAGAATCCCCTGACTAGGAATCTAAAGTTGTAGAAACATCTCCCTCGTCTCCTGAAGTAGTAAGGAAACCACCATCTCCAGATTATATTCCTAAATCTCCCGAAGTTCATTATTTGATACAGAAACTGGAATATATATCCATTTCGGCTGAGAAACCAGGGAGACCCGAATTATCTGAAGAAATTGTTATCTTCTTAACAACAAACTGGTGTATTGGCTAGATTACAAAGTGAGAAACTTGGGGTCACTTCTTTTGAGTTCCCTATCCCTCCACGATGTAGAAAAGTCACTTCATCAGTATCTGAATCAGATACTAGCGACATCAGTTCACCTTTTCACCTAACTATTCCTTCATCCACTTTTACTCAATCCACTACTTCTCAAATATCCACTTCCCCTGTTAGTACTACAATTATCGGTACTAACCTAGTAGTAAGCTCTTCGCCATCTATACCTACTTCTGGATCGACCTTCCCATTTTCTCAGTCCTCAACTCAAGTTATGGCCAATCAACCTGCTCAACCTTGGACTAATCCTGGTGTTGTCCTCATTGCAAATCCAAATGCGCTCCTAGCAAATCGAGAAAAATGGCTACCTAAGTATAATCCTCATGATGCTCTCCCGGCTGAAGAACATCCAAACAATTTTATGTTAGCCATGAATCTCAATGGGGTTGCACATGAAGATGTTGTAATCAGACTGTTTCCTTTTACTTTCCAGGGAGCTGCTAGATCTTGGTATTTTTCCCTTCCAGTGGGTTCAATTAGAGACTGGGATACTTTTCAAGAAGTATTTCTTGCAAAATTTGGTGATGAAAAAACCGTAGCATCCTTGATTAATGATCTTTCTAATTTAAAAGCTAATACATATGAAAAGATCAAAGATTTCAACTCCATATTTAACAAATTTCTAAACAAAATCCCAGCTACCTCTAAACCTGTTGTATATGTACAAATAGAATGGTATATATCATCTCTTCCTTCTAATATTGCAATATTTGTAGATAGGGCCAATAAGGCTACCCTTGTAGAAAACATGAAAGAAACCATGTCTATAGAAAGAAGAATCTTAGCTTTAGAAAAAAGATCACAAAGAGATGAGAGGAAGACCAAGAAAGTAACGTTTAAAGATGACTCTAAAAATAAAACTTCAAAGAACCCTTTTGATCTGGAAGGCCTTCAAAAAGTGTTAAAAACAATGTTAAATGAAATGGTAGAAATTAAAAAATAGGTCGCAGAATCTTCTACTCCTCAAAGACCTTTCTGGTCATTCAAAAAGAACTACTCTTCTACATCACAACCTCCAAACACCATTTCAAATGATGAATATGACCAAGAATCATTATAATATTCACCAAACGATGAAGAAGTTGAAACAAAAGAAGAAATTGAACTAAATGGGATGTGGGATTTTATTCTCCCAACTGAAGAAGAGGCACAAGCAACGCCAGTAACTACCAGAAGCAAAAATTCTCCTGACACGTCTGCCACTAATCAGAAGCAAAAAGCTGCTACTCTGCAAAAGAGAAAATAGTAACTAATAAATCTAAAACCATTCAAACCGACCCTATTCCTCCAAACTCCCTAAATGCTTCAAAAACGTTGGTAATCTCGGATATGGTCGAATACAATATAGTGGAAGACATGAAAAAAACTAGAGCTAACATCACATTGCATGAGCTCACTAAACTCAAATAGCAATAGGAAATCCTGTTAAGAGAATTGAAATCAGTTCCAGCATCTCCCCTGCTATCTGTTGTAGTTACTCAAGCCGCCTACAATATGGGAAAAGCTCCTTCATCCTCAAATAAAGTGGACCCTTCAGATCTAGTTCTAATTGGCAATCGATCTATTTCTCATGTCCCTCCCTTTCTGCTTATGGAATTTTCAACAGGAATGTTCATAACTACCTTCTTGACTTAAGAGCCTCCTCAAACATAATGCCAAGCGATGTGTGTACTAAATTGAACATTACTCCTAAAAAATATGCAGTAGTCATAGTTCAGTTAGACAGGACGAAAGTAGAGGTACTTGGAGAAATAACATCAATTTCAATTAGGCTTTCCTCTAATCCAAAAATTTCACAAATAATTGATATATTGGTGGCTGATATCCCTGAATTTTATGGTTTGATTCTCAACAGGGACTAGTCTAAAAAATTGCACAGTTATTTTGCAACTAACAAGTCTCACATGTGGTTACCACACAATGGTAAACCAAACCAAATCAGGGTAGACCGAGAAAAATTCATGAAGTATACAGTCACAGACCTTGAGGGAAGCAATGAACTTGTTGTATTCATTAATAACATCATTGGAAACTATTCAATGGATTCCTCTTTAGGATCTTTTAATGCTCAAAAGTATCCCTTTTTAGATAATGTTGTAGTTTCTCAAATTGAGAATTTCTCACAAACAAATGCTTCCAGGTGTTTAAATTTAGTTGATAAAGTTTATAATGACTCTCTATTTTGATGGTGCTAAATTAGAAGACGGTGCAGGTGCAAGATGCATTTTGATCAATCCACAAGGAGAGAAAATTATGCTGGCCTGCATACTTGAATTTCAATGTACAAATAATATTGTTGAATATGAAGCACTGATCCAAGCACTGTATAAAGCCATTAATATTAATGTCAAATACCTTCGAGTTTGTGGTGACTCTGAAATAATTGTGAAACATGTTAGAAATACAATTCACTGCGTTTCTGGGCATCTTAAACACTATCAATCTCTAGCTCAGAAATTGAATTCTCATTTTTCTGCTTTCAACATTTCTTCAATCCCTAGACTCCAGAACGCAAGCGTTGACTTGCCAATGTGGCATCTAGACTTATACCATCTGAATAATTTAGTCCAGACATATTTTCAATAGAATTAATATTTAGGCCATCTATTCCTGACAATATAACAAATTGGAGAGTATTCAATAATGATGCAGATATAGTAAATTTCCATACATCAGAAGGATCATATGAAGAGAAGATCATAGATGAGCATGAGCATGACATAGAAATCGAAAATAATCTTGATCTAAACCCAATTCCTAAGTTTGTGGTTAAGATGGAAGATCTTTATGATTTGAAATATAGATTCAAGAAAATTACTAACTCCAAAACTCAAAGTTCTACTCTGAGATTTGTAGTAAACCTAAGATCAAATGAGAAACCTCAAAATATCAACCTAGGTATTGACCCAACATCTCAAGAAAAAATATCATTCATTAGGTTATTGAAAACATATAAAGGTGTCTTCACTTAGGATTATGCAGATCTCAAAACCTATGATACCTCTATAATTCAACATACCATACCCATGACTTCAAATGAAAAACCAATTCAGCAGAATCTTCGAAAAATTCACCCGAACCTTGAAATTCAAATTAAATCAGAACTGAACAAGCTTCTAAAGGCCAAGATAATCTTCCCTGTCAGGTATTTTAAATGTGTATCAAATATGGTACCTGTGAGGAAAAAGAACAGTGATATTAGGATCTGCATTGATTTTAGAAACCTAAAGAAAGCTTACCAAAAGGATAATTTTCCTCTGCCTACTATGGAACAGGTATTGCAATCAATTGCAGGTTCCAAATTAATTTCGTTTCTAGATTGATTCTCAGGATATGATCAAATCCTTATGCATCCAGATGACAGATTAAAGACGAAATTTAGGACCGAGTGGGGAACATATGCCTATCAGAAAATGCCTTTTGAACTTATAAATGCTAGTGCCACATTTCAACGTGCTATGGGCATTGCCTTTAGAGGTCTAATTAACAAATCGATTGTTATTTACTTGGATGATATCACAATATATTCCAATGGTAGGAACAATAATTTAAGTGACCTCAAGCACATCTTTGAAATATGCATGAAATATGGCATTTCCTTAAGCCCCAAGAAACCTTATTTTTCTTTACCAGAAGGAAAACTCCTTGGGTTTGTAGTATCCAAGAAAGGAATTTACATCAATCCTGATAGAGACCAATAAATAGAAATAATTCCCCTCCCACACAATAAGAAAACCATGCAATCATTCCTAGGCCAAATAAATTTTTCTAAATGATTCGTCCCAGATTTTTCACAAATAGTCTTACCCCTTCAAGCGATGATAAAAAAAAGAAGAAGAAGAAAGAACAAAAAAAACAAAAAAAACAAAAACATTTTTCAGATGGAACAAGGATGAAAGAGATTCATTTGAGTTGATAAAGAAAGCCATTATTAATGCCCCATTCATTAACAACTCTTGACTATCTCAAACCATTTGTATTATATACTTTTTCATCTAATACTTCGTATGCTGCAGTTTGGACATAGCTAAACGATGAAAATGTCGAGGCACCCATCTCCTTTTTCAGTTCTAGCTTACAAGGTGCCAAATTAAATTATTCAGCTATAGAAAAGCATGCATTTGCAGTCTTTAAAAATCTGAAGCATTTCAGACCTTTTCTTCATAAAACCCATACAAAGATAGTTGTACCCTACCCCACTGTAAGACAACTACTGATTCAAAGAGAAGTAGGGGAGAAAAGAGCTAATTGGGTAACTACACTCCAAGAATATGATGTAGAAATCCAGCCAGCTAACATTTTCAGGGGCCAAGGTTTTTGTAGGATGTTAACAGGAGCTTCGCAGTTTCCATCAAAAGAAGATCAAGGTAATGAATTGTAAATATCAAAGGTAAGCCTCAACGATATGAAATCACAATATGTTGATTTGAAATTTTATCTTAAAATTGGATATGCACCTTAATTATAAAACAAAGAGAGCTTTAAGATTAAAGTCAAATCATTATGAGCTAGTCAATGACATATTGTTTAGGAAGAATTATGATTCAGTATTCCTAAGATGCTTAGACAAACCTGAAGCTGAGAAGGTCATGCAGGAATTACATGATGGATCAACTGGAGAAAATTTTGGGGGAAATACCACTGCTCACAAAATCCTGCATGCAGGATATTACTGGCCAATGATATTTAAAGATGCACATGAATATGCAAGGAAGTGCAAAACTTGTCAAACTATGACCAGAAGAGAAAGAAATCCAGCATTTGCTTTACAACCAGTTAACATCCAACAACCATTCCAACAATGGGGATTAGATATAATTGGTGAGATTATTCCTAACTCTTCCAAGAAGCATAGGTACATCCTTATAGTTACTGATTACTTTACTAAGTGGGTAGAATTTTTCCCATTAAAGATATCTAATATGGAAAACATCACAGATTTCATTGATCAATACATAATTACCCGGTTTGGCTTACCCTCAGCTTTAATGTTTGATAATGCATCTTACTTTTTTGGAAATACAATGGTAGAATTTGCTATTAAGCGAGGTTTCAAGTTAAAATATTCAGCTAATTATTATCCTCAAGGTAATGTATTAGCAGAATCAACAAACAAAAACCTCATTAGAATTATCAAAAGAACTATTGATCAAAATCATAGGAATTGGCACAAAGCATTAACATTTGATCTATGGGCAGTCATGATTACTCAGAAAGCCTCTATTGGTTCTTCTCCTTTTGTTTTAGTTTATGGAAAAGAAGTTGTTCTTCCCACAAACATAGCAATCCCATCCCTTTCCCTAGTACAATTTATCAATGAAATCCCTTCATCTTCTCTCCAGGCTAGACAATTTCAAATTCTCAAACTCGAAGAAGAAAGAGAAAAGAATAACGCAACCCACTTCCATCATCAACAAATAGTCAAAGCTTATTTTGATACAATTTCTTCCAGTAAAAAATCCCTTGAATAAGGTGACTTAGTTCTGAAATGGGACAAGGCACATGAGGAAAAAGGTAGACATACCAAATTCCAAATACTATGGTTTGGCCCTTTTCAAATTATTGAAAAAATTGGACCATCAATGTTTCTTTTACAAGACTTGTCCGGTAGGAAAGATTCTTTGCCTGTTAATGGGAAAATGTTGAAAAGGTACTTTTCTTAGGAGATAACCTCTTCCAATTTTGTAATATATTGCTTTTTAGGAAAATAACGGTCAACTAGTATTTACTCCTAGCTTTTCAAAATAAGTCTTTGATAACGTTTCTGATTTTTTGCTTTTATATTAAAATAGGAGTTAAAAGGAACAATTAGGAAATTTGAGTACTAAAATAAACTTCATCCCTTTGGAAAAACTTAATCTTGCTTAAAAAAAATTATTTTACTAAAAACTCTTATCTTTATAGGATATGAAGGTTTTGTTATTTGTCAAAAAAATAATCTTTAACCTAGCAAGGACTCCCTGCAGAGCGGTATCTTAAAAACTCTATCATTATCACCCAAAACCCTTAGATAGGCCAATGGCCCACCCCATCTATTAAAATTTTCCTTTTTCAAAGTGTAATTCTAAAATATAAAAAACTTAAAAGATAAAGAGTCTCATTACGATCTTGTTTACCATGTTCATAGGGAAGTAATTAAAACTGATTACCAATATTGCATATCAAAATAGGGTAATAGTTAATGATCTTCTTGATCAGAAGACAAGGGGTCTCATCAAGAGCCATCTTTTTTAGTTTATTTACAACCATTGAATGGCATTGTCATCAGTAGGTTACCACGCCTAGACAATGGCTTTTAAGGAAAAAGATTACACTCAAAAGGTAAAAAAGAAGGGACAAAGTCCAAGAGAGATTCAATTCAAACGAATATCATTTTGAAATATGAAAATTCATACAGATGGGATAATGGATCATTGTTGGTTAAAAGGTAACCCTGTCGAGGCTATGAATGTCTGCTGGAAGCAGAGGCTCTATTTGCGATAAATGAGTAAAAAAAATAAAATAAAAAACTAATATGCATGAGGCACCTACTATATTATTTTAAACCTTATTATTGACTAATGCTAAAAAATATATTTCTATCATTACAGGGGTGAAGTAATTAAGCAGATGGGCCTGAGCAAGTAATGGTAGTTCAAGGGAAATGTTGTTTACCTTATAACTCATGAAATCATTATTCTTATAACTCCAATTACTTTGAAAGTTTTTAGAAATTTCAGAAAACTACTTAGAGATAACTGGTTCTCCCAAGTGAATCGCCATTTGTTGTACTACAAAACAACCCCCCCATTTTTATCTAACAATAGCTAGTATTTGAGTTATAAATGGGGACCCTTTTTAAATTCTTAATCCTAGGACAATAATGCCTAACTCTAAAGAAAAACTTAGCAAAACCTTGCAAAATGAGCTAAGGAGGAAACTTATATCGCAAATCACATATCGTGCTTTTTCACATCACTATTTTATAAATCCTTTACAAAATTGCGATATGCGAAAAGGTCTCCCACTGCGATAACCTCATCTTGTCACTACACAATCGCATTTCACAATTCGCAAAAAACTTGAACATGCTTTAAGACAAACGTTAACGATTTGCGAAATGCGATATTGCAAATTTTGCAATCTCATTTCACCCGATATATTTGATAAGCGTTACACGGTACCCCTTTAAAGACCATGATATGTGATTAAGGAGGTAAAGCATGTAGAATAATTATGTTTTAAATAACAACAAATGAGTTGACAGGTTATTAAATGTTTAGTGTCCCGAGAGAGGATAATCATTCTCAAGGTTATGGGTAGTTATAATCGAATATCTCATAAAAACCTTTCTCATGATCCAAGGCCATTTCATAGAGAATTTCAGTCTTAATTACTTGATATCATCTGTGTTGATATATCTTGTCTATTTCAGGTAAGCGACAAAAACATGTCCTTAAGAAAGGTGATGCAGAAGCAAACTAAGAAGACCATTATTGAGACAGAGGATACAGAGATGGCTCCTATCTTTGTTGATACAGTCTGTGATGCAACTAGAGGCGCAACATCTTGGGAAGTAATTTACAGCATACTGGAGGATGAGCGTCCTAAAATTACTGTTACGAGAGCAACATCTGGATTGACAAAGCCTTCAGGACCTCAATGCAGGGATGCCTCCTGTTCTTTCCTTCATAGGATAGGAGCAAGAGCCAAAATCCTTCCCTACACAGACATAATCAGATGGGTGGTCGAAAACCTTATCATTGAAGATAGGTAGTTCAAGAATTCAAAGATGGAGCTCGTAGGATCATTCAGGGCAGAAGACTTGAAAGCTATGTATCACATACTTGACCCACAGGAAATCTATGACAGCACATTTGTGGCTAACTTTGCAAAGAATAATCCAGACCCCTTCAAGTTAAGTCAAACTTGGATAATGTTAGACAAAAAATTCAAGTATGACAAATCAGGTATGTATGCAATAGCCTCTTTGGCAAACCCTTACAATTATGCAGCAACAATGTTATGTAGACTGTATGGACTGCCAACACTAAGTTTTCAATAGAATGGATTCCCTTGATCGATGCTTGTGTTAATTCCTATATCATGAATTTTCCTTCTATCCTATATGACAACTTAGCCACCTCCATTACTGAATATCGACAAAAGAAAGCCTCCTCTTTAGATAACCTCCCTCCCTTCTATTTATGTGCTTATATTATGGATGCTATCTGTTTTTGCACGACATTTCCAACCATGGGTTGGAAATGGACCATACAATATCCTTACCCAATCCATCTCAGTCATAAAAAAATATGGGAATTGCATTACATACCTCACTTCTACAAGATATTTCATTCTATTGTGTTGCCCATACACCAAATGATTTTCAATAAGAAATCCCCTAGATTTTCCCAAGAAGCTGCAGCATACCTGCTTGATGTAGGCAAGTATTTCATTGAGGAATGGTTCACCTACATTAGGGTTTTTAGTGGCACTGTTGATCCACACGTCCTTCCCTTATATGTTTCTAATAAGTTATTAGCAAGGGAGATTGCCTACCAGACTGTGGGAAAGGGCCTGACTAAAGTTCTTAAAGATGGCAAGAAGTCATTATGGCCTACTTTCCCTATCAAATGCAGCTCTTTTACTTTAGCTAATTTTTTTCATGCTAATAAGGAATCGACACAAATGGAAGCCCTCAGGCTTCATACATTGCCTACAAGGCAATTCAATGCAAACAAAGTGGCATACAATGTCACTACAGGACTAAAGGTCAAGGCATACAATCATGGAGATAATTACTTTGAGGATTTGTTACAGTCAACAGTTTCTTTTGAGAAAGCACTTGAATGGGAAAAGGCTAACTTGAAACCCAAAGATTTTCAAAGATTTCATAAATTCAGGAATGAGAGGCTTTAGGTCATTCCGATGCATCTATTAAATCTCGAGGATAATCCTACCCCAAGTAACACTGTCGATAGCGCAACCCCTAGCTCTCAAAAGGACTCTCAGGTAAACACTGAGAATACAATAGACATAGGGAAAGTCCAGTATGTAGAGAATACAGCTGAGTCCAGTAGGAAGCTAGTCGAAAATTAGGTAATGAACACTCCGGCCACAGAGACAAGTTCAGAAGCCCAAGGCACTAGTTTGGAGCAGGAATGGGATCAATTCAATCAGAAATTGCAAGACACCCCCAAAGCTTCAAATAATCAAGAAACAGAGGAATTCAAGAATCCTCTAAAAATTCATCAAGATACAGAACCCAAGTCTGTCGGTGAACGGTCTACACCTATGGATCAAGAATCAACAACATCCCAGCATGCTGAAATCATCCCTGCTCTGCCCACATCAGAAATTGTTCTAAAAGTGACGAAGATACCTCCACTTGATGTATTATATAGCCCTCAGGAAAAGGAGAAGGGTAGATGCACCCAAATTCTCACCTGGAGATGAGCCAATGGACGTTGTTTGGAAGGACATGCTTTTTAATCCGGTCGAGAACTTGACTAGATTGTCATAGTTCACAGGAGCATACGTGTCGGCCACTATGGATAAGGCTACTGAGGTGTCTACCCTGCTAAAGGAAAGGGAGGAAATAATTGTGCAGCTCGAACAAGAGGTCGAGACAGAAAAAGAAAGTGCAAACAAACAGGTAACCGAGCAGCTTGCACAATTACAATAGGACATGGAAGTCTTGAAAATAAGCCATGAAGTAGACTTATTGGCCAAAAACATGTAGCTCCAGGAATTACAGCAATCCTTGGACAGGTACAAGGATGTTCCTACTACTGACGAATTCATCAAAGAGGATCTAGAACTAAATTCTCTTCTAGTCAAAAAGCAAGAGTATTTCTGCCAGAAGTTGTCACACATCACTCCCTACCTGATTACCAGTGACCAGCTCACAAACAGATCCATTGACCGGAGAACGGAGTTTAATGATTTAAACACCAAAATCTCTGAATTCATTGAATGGTAGGAATCAGAAGAGGGAAAGAATTCCAATCTACCCGAGACTGAGGAAACTCACAAAGACATCCTCTTCACTGATTGGGATGCTAGGATAAAACAAATCGAGCTAGTAGTCGCGAGGGCAACTGGAGTATCAAAGAACATCATTAAGGTAGTAAATCATACCCTGTTCCTGACTTAACTGCTTTGAGTAAAGGCTGGCAAGAAAAAGCGAGGAAACAAACAGATGCAATTACAAAACTGACTACGACTGGCTGGGAGTCATATTGACAGTATTTTGTCAAGCAACATAGCGAGATCACGACCCTCAATTTTTCCCTCCATGTGACTCAAAGGATGCTGCCACCTCTTGTCGATGCAATCTTTACATGACATCTCAAATCTCATTTCGGGCCACCTCCTCAAATTCAACCGATGATCGATATTTGCTATTTAAAGGACAAGATGGCAGACAACAAGTCATCCTCTTAGTTATGTTTAGTTGATCTCTGTTTAATTTTGGAGTTAGTTACCTATGTAGGAGGAAGGTTGTTTGAAACCTCCTCAAATTTTGTATAATCTATTTTTGCATACTTAGTTAGGATAGTATTTATACCCTTCTCATGCATTTAGAGAAGGGTCCAGAATTTTAACAAAAACATTTGCAAAGAGTGCACTATTGTAAGTTTGTGAATGCTTTGGTGAAATGATGGAACATGATATTTTCTTTTAGATATCAAGCCACTTTCCTTTGTTGATGGACTTCTATATTCTTGGGAGACAATTTGATTTGAAGGAAGAATTTGGTCTATGTCATTTGTCAAATGAGTAGAACTTCATACATCCAGTACTATTATCATGTATTCATAGTTCTGTTTACTTTTAATTAGTGGAAAAACTTTCTTTTCATGAATTATATGTGAGATTTATTGTTTATGTGAAGCATTAATTGCACTTTTGTATTGATGCCATAACTAAGGTTTTGATTTTCATGTTTAACTCATTAGAAATGTGATATATTTTATAAGTTCCTTTGACTAACTATTTAGTCAAAGGAATTATCTTTTGCGTTATCACCTCCATTTAATTGTGTTCAATATTTATTATCACATGTTAAAAGGATATCTTTGTAGATCGCATATCATGCAAGAACACTCGGGTTTATATTAGAATAAGTTAAGTTAGAGAAATTGCATCATATAATAAGTCACTTAGATTATCATTATTCTATTGCAAAAACACTCATGAACCACCCACTCTCATCTTAAAACCCACATTGGGAAATTGGTCCCATTATCCCCCGTCGGAGCCACCACTTTAAATGGAAAAGGAGTTGTCTTAAGGTCCGGACTAGGTGGTTATCCCCCATGTTTCGGCAGTAGAATTCTGAAGCCACAACAGGAAGGAAATAAAAGGATAATCCAAAACTTAACATTTCATAACCAATTTCCAGGAGAGAACTATGAGAACTACCACGATGAGTAGGACCAGACTATAAAAGACACTAAAATGGAACTGATGATGTTAGAAAAATCAATTGAAGACTATGCCATAGAAGAATCCCTCGAAGTAGTGGACCTCAACTCAATAGCAGGGGAATGGAGAAAGGTGGCTTGGCTTCCATACTTGAGGAGCACATACAAAAAGAAGTATCTTATCTATTAAAAGAAGAAATAAAACAAGGTACGATCAGGAAACCCCCAGAGGATTTGGCTCTTACAAGAATATTAGAAAATATTATAGCAGATCAGATTAACCCCAAAGGTCCCGGTCGGAAGAGAGGGAGGAAAACCATAGGTCAGCTCCTCCAGAAGCTAGGAGCAATATTACTCAATGAGGGCAAGGTAATATCTCTCACTCTAACCCCCCATATTTCTCAATGAATTGCATCTCTTGGAACATTAGAGGTTTAAATGGCTCGGGAAAAAGAAGGTTCCTAAAACACAGACTCACGGTAGACAAACTAGAAAAACCAGACATAGTACTCCTCGAGGAGACCAAAATTACCATGGAAAACCTACCGACTCTTCAAAAGGATTTCTTCAAGAGTTATAACTATCTAGCCCATGCAACTCTTGGCTCTGCAAGTGGGCAATCGATTCTCTGGAAGAGATCCCTTTATGAGTTAAATTCCTTTGTTGCAACTTGAAGTTCTATCACAATGGTCCTAAACATCACAGGCACCACTTAATCTATAACCAACATATACGTACCCCACAGGGTGGACGAGAGGATTCAAATGTTATCTATAATTATGAGAATCCTTGACACCATATCTCATCCCTTCAAAATTATAGGACAGGACTTTAACATGGTCCTAAATCTATCAGAAAAGAAAGGAGGGCTTCAAAGGTTGGAGAGAGACTCGGGAATATTCCAATATATCATCGACAAAATGGGATTGATTGACATTTCGAATGTGAATGGTACTACAACTTGGAATAAAATATATGGGGATACAGATAGCCTCAAGGATGATCATTTTATGATCTCATAAGCCATCTATTTAACCTCCTAGGAAACTAAAGTATGTATTCTACCCCAAACAGGCTCAGATCACTAACCAAAAATCGGCCCTTCTGATTTGAGGCATTTTGAATAGAGCACATGAATTTCCTTGGAAACATGAAGAATTGGTAAGAGGGCTCTCCACCTCAATTTGGAACCAGAATGTATCAATTCCAGCAAAAATTAAGGAACATAAAAAAAACAAAAAACAAAATCTGGTACAAAGAAGTCTTTGATAACATTTTCAAGGATAAGAAGGAGCTAGAGCAAAGCATGGAAGCACTTCAACAATGAATCATCCATAATGGCATTACAAAACAAATGAAAGAGGATGAAATGAGCCTTCACAAAAAATGGGAAGATAGAGCTCAACAGGAGTAAAAACTCTGGCATCAAAATTATCGAATCTATTGGCTCTAGTGTGGAGAACGAAACTCCTCCTTCTTCCATCGCTCTATGATTCAGCACTGGAGGAACAACATAATCCTTACCCTAAAATCTAGAGATGGGAGAATTGTTAACACCCATGAGGACATTTCGACTAAGCTAAATGATTTTTATAGCAAACTCTTGGAGGATCCTCGAGTGGAAATATCCCAAGCCATCATGGAAATCATCAGCAACATTCCATCCATCCTCAACTAGGACCAAAACAAAATGGTCCTTAGGGCGGTCTTAATGCAAGAAGTGGAGGAGGTAGTAATGTCTATGCCCAATGGGAAAGCTCTCGGTCTTAATGGCTTCACCATTGATTTTTTTCAAAACTTTTTGGCTTTTCATAAAATATGAATTTCATGCCATGATGGAGGACTATAGGATCAAAAAGATAGTTATGATAGCTTTGAATGCCACCTTCCTCGCTCTCATACCGAAGGAGGAAGTTGATTCTCTGGATCACTTCCGACCAATTTCCCTATGTAATGTTATCTACAAAATAATCTCCAAGTTTTTGGCCAATAGAATCAAGATTGTTCTCCCCCTCCTTATCTCATCCAACCAATCAGGGTATATCAAGGGTATACATATACTAGACAACATTATCTTATCACATGAAATGATTCACTCTCTAAAAATCCAAAAAAAGCTTGGCATGATGATGCAATTAGATATGTCAAAATCCTTCGACAAACTTAGCTAGAACTATATGCATGAAGTCTTAGCTTCCTTTTGTTTCCATCGGGACTACTACATAAATAGATTATGGCTCTAGTCTCAGGAACCTTCTTTTCTATCCTAGTCAATGGTTCACCCTCCAAGCCTTTCTGCCCCTCCATAGGAATCAGACACGAAGACCCTCTATTCCCCTTCCTTTTTTTCATTATGGCCGAAGGCTTGAGCAGATTCCTCAAGGCTACCTGTATCAGTAACACACTCACTAGCCTCAAGCTCCATAACCTTGCCCCTACCTCAACCCATCAGCAATTCGTTGATGACACTCTCTTGATGGGTCTCCCCACGGTTTATGAAGAAGCTACCTTCAAGTGCATTCTCAAATAAACATCACCAAAATTATTGGCTTCCAAAGGTGCTCTCTTCCCTCAAAATACATGGGTGTTCCCCTCACTGATAAATCCTATAGGAAATCTAATTGGGATGACCTCCTCAACAGGCTGTGCAAAAGATTTTCCAACTAGACCTTTTGTTCCCTCAATCTAGAGGGAAAACTGGTCCTTGTAAAATTGATCCTACAAGCCATGCCCCTATATCTATTCCCAGCTTTGCCTACCCCTAAGTCGATAACCAATGCCATCAGAAGAATTCAACGTAATTTCTTATGGATATTTTCAGATATCAAGAAAAAATGGGGCCTTGTAGCCTTGGAATAGGTTTGCAAGCCCAATAATGCTGGCGAGCTAGGTCTAAGAGACCCGAAACTTCTAGGGAAATACCTATGGCTAAAACCTAGTGGAGATGGCTGGATAACCCACTCACACCTTGGGGTCTTATTTGGAAGGTAAAATATGTGCCTAACTACTCAACTGGAGATCTTATGAGGCTTTCAGAAAACATTAATGGCTCTGAACCAAGCCTAGAAGAACAAAGAAAACATTCAAAAGCACAGCTTCTGGGAAATCTGCAATGGGGAAAAGGCATTCTTTTGGGAGGATTCCTAGAAACAATTACCAATCTTGGAAAGGGAGCAGTACACCTCACTTTGGGCATCCATGAAAGCAAGAGGGAAGCTTCATGTGGCTCACTATTGGAAGCCTAGCACTAGGAATGATAGGTGGAGAGATTGGCTAGACACCCAAGACTAGGAGCACCTACCTGACAATCTCGACTGGAACGCCTTTGTCTGAACCATTCAAGAAAGGAAAATTTAATTCAATCAGGGGGAGGATAAGCTAAGATGGGGCAAGAACTCATTCATGCTCTTCAATCTCAAATAGGCCTATGGCTATATAGCCAATCGTGATAAACTTCAACAACATCAAAAATGGAAAATTTTATGGGAGAGACAGTTGTGGCCCAAAATTACTTTGTTTCTCTGGTTAGTCATGCAAGGGAAAATTCTCATCTGGGACAATTTGTGGAGAAGACGCTTTACTGGTCCATCAATATTCCATCTTTGTGAGTCGCACGAGGAAACCATTAACCATCTTTTGAATACCTGTGACTACATCAGCACGATATGGGAGTGGGATTTTGAAGTTTTCAGAACCTTAGACATGGACAGAGCTTCCATTCATATAACTCTGGAAAATTGAAGATCTACCATTTCTCCCCATCATGTGGTAAATAGAGCTTGGAACATTCTACTCGAAGCATGGTCTAGCCATAGCAAAAAAACAAGGCCTCTGGCCCTTGTTCGTCGAAGGTGAATTGACGTTAGCTACTTTAGCCGGTCACAAGCAGTAAGGTACCACCATGACCAAGGTCATGGACAATTGGAGGTTGATCAAAATTCTCCATCATATCAACCAACACGTCAGCGAACTTAGTGGGCTCCATTTACAAGTCGTCAAATGGAAGACTAACAACTTAACTAAAAGGCTAGCCAATGAGGGAACAGTTGGCAAAATCATGTTGTGTTCCCTTGCATGGAAGGACCTGGATGAAGGTCCTCTCTGCCAGGAGTGTGAGGTTATAAATGTTAAGGATAACAGAGTATGGGACAATATTATTTTTGCGAGAGCTCGTCATATCTCTCAGACCAGACCAATACGGTTCCCCTAATTTGTTAACATGAAATCCATCGCAGGCATCAATTCCAACTATCCACATGAGGGAATGAAAATCTTGATTGTAATGTTGTTATCAGGCTGCCACCTTCCTGACGCGTTTCCCATTAAAATCCTTCACTCACCCATGAATTCTTTGTACCTATTCTTGGTCATATTCAATGGTGCAATTATAGTCGCTTCCCTCCCTTTCCTCTCTTCCGCTTGCCCTTCTTGTGAATACCCCGACCCCCTCCACTCCTCTTCATCATTCTCTCCTCCCTCATGCCTTTGTTGCCCTCTTATCCCCATCCTCAACTCCAAATCCTACCTGCCTTTACCCCGACTCACCCTCCCTCAACATGGCACCTCGACGCAGCTTGGCTCCTGCCCCTGATCAAGGAAGAGGTAGAACCAATGAGCGTTGGAACGATCCCAGCATGTAGCCAAGGACCCGCTCAGAAGCGTCGGTTAGGAGAGTCACACTCAACTTATATTTTTCGGTCACTTCGGACACGCAAGACCATATTCAAAATCTGGAGCTCCAGGATAGAAACATTCGATGTCACATTACACTGAGGAGGTTGACACTCAATTTGAATGGATTCTGGACCCAGGCTTCACCAGGGCAAGGGAGAAACTGTACAGTTGGACTATTGAGATTTCTTGGCATCTTAAAACCTTGTTTGGTTTAGCTTTGCAGGAGAAAAGCGAGAACGCCAAGATTTTGGAGGATAAGATAGATATGCTAAATGACAAATTCACCATTTACATGCATAATGTTCATCACCATCGCTTTGTAACCAAGGATTCACCTCACTATGTGTTTTTGAAACGTCGTATAGCCATTATACAGGAAAGTGGAGGATGTTTTCTGAGCATTGAATGTGACACAAGTGGTGCTTCCACCAACCACTAGGCCTCCAACGATGCCCCGGTTGGAAGCATCCCTGAGAAGTCGATAAGGTTGGAGGAGGAACCCTCAGATAATCAAGCTTAATTAATTGTGATTACTCTATATTTTGGACACTCTCTATGTATTGTTTGTTTCAGATACATGTCCTCTTTGGGACTGACTATCTATGGATATTCTGTGTAAAATTTGGCACTATAGCTAATCCCCAAGTTGATGTCAAGGCTACAAAATTTGTAAAAATCATACCATAAATAACTTGGATGAACTTGGATTCTGTCAAAACACTGAGACCAAGGCAAAGGGCATTTTGTAAATTTTTGTAAGGATGAGAAGAAAAACCTTTTTAAATTTTGTAAGAACAGGAAGCTCATGAAACGTTTTTTCTACCGTTGGTCAGGGCATGGATCTATTAAACCAATCGAGCACCACATCGATTGTAATTACCACATCTTAATATAATATAACATATCTTACTTACAAAAAAAATATGATAAGCTATGCAAGATTCAGAATAATAAAAAAGTTGGAATATATTGTGTTCAAACTATAAGTCCTAGTAGCCTTTTCATATACAAAGCTAGTACCCCTCGCTATAAACAAAAAGATATTTATTCTAAACAAGAAGAAACTAATTTGTGTGAAGGAATTCAATGCTTGGTGGAGGGGTAGAACCTCATGTATTAGAGTGCTTTACAAAGAATTCGGGATACTAGTGACTAGGGCTTGGTTGTGCTAGAGCTAGAAACCTCGCGCTAATATATTTGAGTTATCTCATCCATTTGAAGCACAATCTCCTCCTTTGCTTCATGCCTATTTAAAAGAAGCCTCCTAAACAAAGTTAGTTTTTATATGTAAGTAGAGAACACCTATTTTCAAGTATTTGGTATCTTTGGCTCATGAGCTCCTTGGACCTTGTATCTAATTTTCAAGCTCTATGTCTATGTCCAAATCATGGTTTGCATCCCTCACCCCTGACCTTCTATTTTTATAGACTCAATTTCATCCCTAATATGTGGGGTTCCTTGTTCCCGGTAATGCAAGTAGGCTCCCGAGCTTGAGATTGCATTCGAGAATTAGAGGACCTCGCTCGAGCACCCCAAAGACTCCCTAAACCAAACCACCCCTTAAGCTAGAAAGAAATGTGAAATCATGAGGAATTACAATATTGATAGAGGGGAAACCAAACCTTAAGAAAAATATAATAACCAATATGTAGACAGGAGAACTAGATGATTGAACTACAAAGAAATAAGAAACAAATAAATTCCAACACCCTTGTGAACTAGAGACCTGAGACTGCAAAACATAGCTTGTTTGATTAGATACCAAACATTCCTTACATTCCTCATCATTTAATGAAAACCGTAGATGTTGACAAGCACCCACATTGCCATATCATTTACACAAACAATTATCAAAACTTCAGTGGAGATCTAACGTGGCACTGGGTCGGTTGGATGACAAGGACCACCAAGTGTTGTTTCCTTTAATTATCATTTTTTAACCACCATTTTGAGCTCACTCCTAACTCATCGTGGTAGCTACATGCTACAAAGTGATAACATGTGTCTCACTAATCCTACATGTCTGGTTCCCTGATGCAACATTAAGCTATCTTATTCGAGTTGCACATTCCTTCCCACCCCATCTAGGCTACTTTATTTTTTAATTTTATAATTAGTATATTACTTTAATTATGGGAACTTCAACTTTATGGTAATTTCACATTTTGATGTCTTTATAGATTTTGTATTTTGTTCTCAGTAAAGATTACAATGAACATTGTCACCTGCACCAAAATCTTTGTAGTGTGAGTAATTTTTGTCACAATTTTGATTTTATGTTTATAATTTAATTATTTACTATTGTTTAATGAGGCAAGCTTAATAAAGAATTTGTTAATTTTTCTAAAAAAAAAAAAAAAAAAAACAAACAAACAAACAAAAAACAAACAAACAAACAAACAAACAAACAAACAAAAAAAAACAAACAAACAAACAAACAAACAAACAAAAAAACAAAAACAAAAACAAACAAAAAACAAAAACAAAAAACAAAAACAAAACAAAACACATTGGAAATAGGTTAATTTGATCCCTTAAAGAACTCAAAAGTAGCAAGTTACTTTTTAGGAGCAAGAATTGATCATACCTAATTACGTTGTGGAAATTCTGCCACAAACTTATGAATTTGATTCCTACCACCATTCCTTACTAAAAATCCTTTTATTTATCTATTTGAAACTTCACTTTAATTTTTACTTTTGTTGTGACAATGACTTGTTGGATCATCTCTCCCTTGAAAACATTTTAGTAGAGATTCACAAGTTACAGAAGCAAAATCATAAAAAGAATTGGTTCTAGTGTTCATGACATTTATCTTCAATTTAATTTTTATATCCCTATTGCTAATGACATGTTTCCCTGAGATAACTTCAATTTAATTTGAAACTATATTGTGGACTTTGGGGGTTTCTACTTATTTTCTTGTTCAAGACTAGTGAGTATTCTAAGTTTTTCTGAGTACATATTCTTTGGTCAAATGGTCTTATTGTATCATAGTATGCATAGATATATTTTCTTTAATTTTATATATAATTTGCATCTTTAGAGGTTAGTTGCAACTAAACATAGTTTGCAAACCTGAGAGGGTATGATATGCTTACGTATGAATATAGTTTACAAACATTAAATGATATGATATGTTAACTCATGTTTAGCATGTAAGGTACCTTATTAAAGTTTAGTTATATCTTTAATATGTTATTTTGAATTTATAAAAATATGTAAGGTTGTCACTTGGTTTAACATATTAAAAATTATCAAATATTTGAATTCACAATATCTTAAATGAAATTTGCAACAATAAATTTATTTGAAGATGACCTAATTCTCATTTTAAAGCATTATATATATATATATATTAGGACTACCAAACAAAAGTATATAAAAATAATCAAAATTCTTATGTAGCTAGTGCTCTTTGCTCAATGATTCCAACACCTTGTTGAATGTGTTTGACTCTTTCTTGGATGGTATTACTAATTCACACTTCACTAAATCTTCTAATATTATATTCTTGTTATCATTAGCATAATCCACCTTTATTATTATCATCACTTGAGGTATTTTTTTGCTTTGTGAATATATGAAAAACACAAGTAGGTCATGCCTTTGAATAAAATAACTCTTCTCAAAAGCCTCAATGATTAGTTCAATCGGTCAAACTATATGTCTAATGAAGCATCCATGTTTCCAAAAGGGAGGTCATAGGTCAAATGTTCAAATCTAATTGAGTCCCTTAATGTTACTAGCCACTATTGTTGCTAGTGGTTGAGCTACCCTCCATATAGATGTTCTTTGGAAATAAAAAATGGTTATCATAAAAACAAATTTAAAAATTGTTTTGTAATTATTCATGTAAAAATAAGTTTACCTTGCACTAGGGATACATAAGTGACCATATATGAATTCTCTAAAATTTTCTTGATAAGTATGCAATTTTTTTGTTGAATGCCTTCGTAATTCTTGTGGCATTTAGATCTAATTATTTTTGTGTGAAATAAGCACCCTTCATTCAATCTCCATTTGGATTATCACAATTGAGTCCCCTTTATCATGAAGGGTAATTATTTTTCATTGCCACACTTCAACATTGAAATATTTATGTCTCTCTCTCTCTCCTCTCTCTCTCTCTCTCTCTCTCTTCTATAATATATAATTATATAGAGAGAGGAGAAGAGAGAGAGAGAGAGAGAGAAATATTGGTGCTATTGTTGTTATGATCTTGTCAATAATCACACATATTATGCAATTTTACATTTTGATAACCATGAGGTTAGGTGCACTAAGTACCCCTTTACATTGGGTACCATCCTTAGAATGAGGAGAAGTACCTCGGAGTTTCCTAGAGAATTAGTATCAAAGAAAAATATAAACATCATAATGAAGATTCTTCTACTATATAAAAAATAGTTATTATTTAGGTTACAGTCAAATTCATCAAGTAATCAACAACTCAAACTTAAAGCTTTATACTATTGATCAATAAGATAAAGCTAAATGACCATTGTAGTAAAACATTTGAGAATGTTAGTTTTTTTGAAAGAGTGTTCACATGTTTATAGTTAAGTAGGTTAAGGCTTTAGGAGCTTGAAGATTTAAATAAATAATTAGGTTTGGTATTATATTCAAGGAAACAATATCCTAAGGAAATAGTAGGATGCTTCCCCCATTTGTAGATGACATGTGTAGTAAACCCATTGACATAAATTGGTACAAAACTTTTGAGAGCCAACTATAGTCCATTACCACCTATCACTAAATTCGTTGACCCTTACTGCAACCCAACTCGCACCTCTCTCTCTCACGTGCACACACACAATCCGAGTCAATGATATGGTTCACTCTCTTTCTCTAAACCCAAGCTAATGATTGGACTCTCTCTCTCTCTCTCTCTCTCTCTCTCTCTCTCTCTATATATATATATATATATATTATGAATAAATCTAATGTTAATTCCAACTCGTTAGAAGATAAATAATCGTGTTGTGAACATTATTTTATTTGGGATCTTATGATGAAGTTTCTTCTTACTAGGAGAATCCCAAGGTGCTTGATTTTCAGTTTTTGTAACATTAAAATTTTCTTTACTAATTTTTCTCAATGATAATTGTTAGGGTCCTTGTTTGGTCAATTTAGTGTTGTCTAAATTGCTATCATAAATTATCAACCCGGGGCTCGTAAGCTGATGAAGTGAAGTGTACAATATATACTTAAGCAGCCTTTCCTAGTTCTTTTTGTCACTTTTAGTTTATGTCTAACTTAACTTCCTAATGTGATGTGATGAAGTTATAAACAAGTGAGTGAATATTTGTGTATGCGGCGATTTCTAAATGCTTCTTGAATAAAGAGAAAACTTGAACAATAACTTGGAATGGAATTAAAGCTTCTAATGAAAGTAAAGCATCAAACAAAAAGACCAATGGCACTAGTCCAATACCTTTATTGCTGATAAGAATGAAAATGACATCTACATTAACTCAGCTGAAAGCAA
>APFE030853793.1:15151-44785 GCA_000404065.3 Pinus taeda | reverse complement strand
GGTAGTGGATGCCACTTGTTACCAGCAGTTGGTGGAGTCGCATGTGTGCAGGCTCAAGAGAGGCACATCGGGATATGGATTGGATGAGGTGAAGCTATGTGGCTTCATGGATGCAGATTGGGCAGGGAGCTCAAGAGGTCGAGTATATGGCAGCATTGACATCAGGTACCATCATATCAGAGATTGTGTGCAGCGGAGGATCATGTTACTTTCGTACATTCCAACGGAGGATCAGGATGTTGATATTCTGACGAAGGCTCTCACCAGAAGCAAATTCGAGTACCACCGAGGCAGGATAGGGGTTGCTGATAATCCATATTGTCGAGAGGGAGTGTTGAGATTGCAACAAGATGATGGAGCTTAGTGAAAAGAGTCGCCTTCACTAAGTGGGCCTGCAAGCTATTTTTGGCGCAAGTCTATTTTTAGACTATGTCTATTTTTAGACATATGGATCATGTCTATGGATTGCAGGTTGTTGTTTATGGATGATTGATCAAGTTGGGAAAAATAGATGGACTTCTATTTTTGATGAAAGTGTGAGTGATCACAGTGTGAGTGATCAAGTCTATTTTTAGACTGCTGTCAAAATAGAAAAGTCAAATATTATTATCTCACAATAATATTTGGACTATAAACTTAATCTTATTCTCTTGGAGCACTTCAGTTCGAGCTACAGATGTGGCACATGCAATTGCATGAAGGAAATACGTGGTTCTTATGGGTTAGTTGAATATTTGCATGCATGACTTCAGTTAGAACTCAAGTGAGTTGAGTTTAGTGGACTGGAGGTGCAGTTGATGGAGTTGTGTTCAGTTTAGCTTTGTTAAACTGGTTTATTTAGTCTAACTGGAAAATAGACTAGAGATGAGTTGGGTGAATTAGTTATTATTAATTCACAAGTTATTAACTCATAATACAACTAATGAATACATCAGTTAACTCAGTTGCATGTCAGTGCATGTTCAGTTCAGCAGGGACAGGAGTTAGAGAATCAATTGCTATCAGTTGTGACTATAGTTGTGCACCAGATCTTGCACAATCAAGGGATTAAGTATGCCAATGAATTTTCCCATATTTTAGCTTGTTCTCACGTGATTTAGCCAAGGAAAAACGTGGCTGCCTTGGAATTATCATCAGTTCTCATGCAGGTATTGAGCAGCGGAGGCAGGCAAGCAGCGGAAGAGATTTGAGCCAGTGATTGATTCAGATCTGAGCTGTATTGTGTGTAACAGGTGGAGCTGGTAATGGATTGCTTGTGATAAGCATTGTACTTTGTAATGTTACATGACTCAATCATTAATATACAGATAGTTGGGGTTTTTAGCGAGATGCTTTCCCCGGGATACATACTGTGTTAATGTGTGAATGCTCTTGATGTTTTAATGCTCTTGATGTTTTATTGTTATTGATGATCAACGTAGAGGAGCTTATGTATTGTGTATGTTTTCCGCAATAGTACATGATCAGGATAATCTCTATTGAATATGTGTTAAATTATTCAAAATTTTCTACATTGCAAAGTGCATAAGGTTGCTAAGTCAAAAGCACATTTATCATGCTTAATCCTATGTTTCATGTGTAGGAGGAGTTGAGAAAAAGAAAGGATATTCACCAAGCTTGTTTACTAATTTCCCCTCATTTCACTACACCTCCACATACTTATTTGCTAATTTCCCCCATTATCCCTTCATTACTTATAAATACCCTTCCCCCTCATTTTGACCTTTCACCCCTTGGTTTCACACATTTCCCTAGCAATTACCTTTTAAAACTCATCCTTCCTTCCCAAAACCCCTTTCCCTAGTGTGAAACCCATTCCCCATTACAAATATCACTTTCCCCCCTTCTTAATTTCCCTTTTCCCCTTAAAAACCCACAAAAACCCTTTATCCTAAGTATTTATTTACTATGCCCCCACATTATGTAATTAACGTCCCCACTTTTTATTTACCTAATACCCTTTTGAAACCAACAACCCTTGGTGCGGTTAAAAATCCCCGCCACATAACCCATGGTCCCACCTTATTACCCGCTGCTTATATTAAAAAACTTGACATTATGCGCTAATTAATTACATTTCTTTGTAATTAAACCTCGGGCCCTGCCGACCATTGTCCTGTCTTCGTCTGTGCAACTCAACTGTGCGATATCCCTCTGATCTCCTGCCTCCAAATCCAACGGTGTACAACCATATCATGTGGATCCATTTTCTGACTAATAATGGCCTGAGAGCACGCAAGATTCGCGGTTTTGGCCGAGCGCTCTTTGGCTATGTGGCAGTACCATGTTACATCGCATGTTCGCAAAAAATACCACCTGCCATCCAAAAGCAATGCGATGGCGCAAAAAACCACCTCCCCACCTAAACTGAAAATTTCCCACTGTTCATTTAATAGTTTTCACACCAAAATGTGACTGTTATTAGTTAAAAGGCCGAAAAAGCCCCAATTCGCTCTTTTCGTTCGCTTTCACTATAAACCTCTGCTAAGCTATTTGCGATAACCTGAACCTCTAAATGACCAATTCATCCACTTTTACCACCTAAAGACGCTGCAGTTACCAAATTGAAGAAGCATATAACCAGGTCAAGCCTCAGTACCCTCTGCAGCTACCACAGAACCTAGTTTGTAAGCCAAATCGCCAATTTCTAGGTATTCTTGGAAATAACCAGAACGACCCTTGAATTTGAAAAACGCACAGTTATAATTGAATGGTTAATTAATTAAATTAATTAAAAAACCTTCCTGAATTGAAAAGAAACCTATTATACATCCCAAACCTTTTTCACAGAATATAATTACCCTCCCACTGTTCCAGAATTTCTAAGCCTCACTCCTGAAACCACTAAAAGCCTAATTCAATTCATCAAACCCAATTGTGGCTTCCCAAACCTCTCAGGACATAAGACCTCTGCAAATCCCGCACTTGGATATTGACCACCTTGCATTAGTAGACAAAGACTTCCAAATTAAGGACATTGCTTCCCCTGCCTACCTACTAAGACTCCACTGTTGGAGTAAAGACAAGTTCTTAAACCATAACGATGAAATTCACCTTTGGGAGTCCAATTTTCCCAAGTACTATTTCCCACAAGTATACCCTTTCCCAGAAATCATCCACTTCTACCATGCTTGCTACATTCCCAACCAAAGAGCCATTGTCACACCTGACCAGCAAGTTTTGTTCATCATCGTGCAGAATCCATTAATCAAATTTTGCAAGTCTAGCCAAGCCAAAATGAGACCCCACTTTCCATTGAGGGCTTGCTTGACCTCTATACCAAGTTAGACATACCCAAGAAGGCTCAGATTATTCAAACTTTCATCACTAAGGAGTCTCACACTCCAACAGATAGTCCTCCTTATGCTGCCACCATTTTTTCTGAGAGAGGCAGACAAATTATTACCATGCTCTCTTGCATTTTAGGGTACACCATAGATGAGCATGCGGATGAGGTTTTTCTGGATTTCATTTCTATCTTTTATCCAGGAAAGCCTCCTACTATAATGTATAAATATGCTCAGTTCATAGCAGACATAATGCATGAACAATTCATTAAACTACCAATGAGAAAGTTTTCAAGTACTCTTCAGTTTTGTTTTACATGTTTCTCTGCTATCAGTCAGACAAGTTTCCAATCAACATTCAAAATTTGGACACCAAAGGCAATCCAAGATCAGTCATATATTGGACACCATTGATCCAAGAATACTCCACTGTTTTTTCCTACAAAGACTTCATTGATTCATTTGTGCATCCTGTTGTAAACATGCTAACCAGTAGCTATTAGCTCAGGATCAGTCAGGAAATTAAAAGGGTTTTACAGTTGGCAAAGAATAGTAAAGTGGGAGACTAGTATTTATACCAGCACCACACAGAGATAAGGATATATGGATGCTAACTAGCTCCCTACAAACTACCCAAATACCTCCCCATGAGGTTATTTGCATTAGAGTACTTTAGGCAGATTATAAACTCTGATGAGGTTAACTTCTTGGTAGCCAAAAAAAAGACTCAATTCAAAATGAAAAACCAATTGGGCCCCTTTATTTGTAATAATAGGGAAGTTGGACCAAAGGCAGATAAGATTCTACAGCAGATGAAATTTAAGAACAGTTTTATGTGGAAATATGACCCTCATGGAGTCATAAATAAACTAAGGCTCAAAGTTAAATTGAGCCCTTTCATACATCATCCCAGGCCAGACATTGAGAGATTTTCCAACCAGTCTGAATGGTTGGAAAACACTTTGATAGACATGGACAGTACTATAGTTGTTGAGGAGAATACATTAATTGATGTGGAAAAGAAGATTGACACTAGTTCCTTTCTGCAGGTTCCAACCCTAGGAGAACCAATGAATATTCCTCCTCTTTTACAAACTCCAGCAATTGAAGACAGAAATGCAAAGAGAACCAAGGAAGAAGGTTCTAGTTCAACCATGGAAACCACAGATGAATAGTTTGAGATCAGTTATAGGAAGAGGCCCAAGCTTAATCATGTAATTGAGCAAGAAGACACCATTGACTCAGTGGAAATCACTGACACTGATACAATGGTGGAAAGGAGCAAAGGCCCAGCAGCTTCAGGAGAAACACACCAACCCTCAACATCAAACACTCATCTTATTGAGAGACAACTCAGCATTGAGGTCTCTTCATTCACCATGCCTGTGGATAAAGAGAAAGATATTAAAGATAGGTATAAGGAAATTAAGCTGAGAAATGAGAAATTGAAGGCTGAGACTTATGCCCAATATTTCAAGCAAACACCTCCAAATCAAAACAGATTAATGTCAGCCTTTGACATTAAAACATGTAAAATGCAGATGACATTCATGCAACCTACAGTCCAGCAACCAAGATCATCAATAGACTATAGGAAAAAAGATTTTGAGGTTTTGGCAAGGGATGTTCACCCCATTGACCAAATTGAGTTCCACAAGCAGGTAGGTGAGATGATCTATTCCACCATGACAAGTAAAGCTATGACTACACACAAACTGCAAAGTTCATTAGATAATATCACTGCACATTACAAGCCGGAAAAGGCCTCCTCACAGGCCAAGGAAAACATAATCAAGTCACTGGAAGACTTGGTAATTGAGCTTGGACATGATCCCAATGATGTCAAGGCTGTAGAGAAGTTGATAAAGAAAAAGAATGAGGATATTTCTGCTCTCAGAAAGCAACTGAAACTTCCTCATTCAGAGCACCCACAGACAAAAGAGGTCTTAGAAAGCCAAACACATCAGGAGGAAATGATGGACCTTGTTTTACAACTTAATGACCAATTGAAAGAAATGGAGAAGGAGTTGGACAACTTAATACAGCTGAAATAGGCCAGCCTTGATACTGCCACTGCCACTGTCATTCCAACAGTCACTACAACAGTACCATCCACCTTGGAAGCTTCATTGGCTCCTACAGCTCCATTGGCTACAGCACTACCAGCTACCACAACATCTACATCAGCAACATGTTCGACAACAGCAGCATCTCAGCCAGGCGATGAGGCAAGTAAATTGGTCATGGCAATGGAAGACATGTCCATTCAGACCACAGAGATAAACAAGCTTAAAGAAAAGATAATAAGTTTAGAGAACGGCAATAAGCTTGCACAGATTATGCACAAGGAAGAAGTTTAGAAGTCAACCAGGTTGACTGAAAGAATGAAGAGCTCGGAGAAGGAATTAACATGAAAGGAGCCACTTGGTCAAGATATGAACAATTATGGGCCAATATCATTGACTCTGCTAATGATATTTGGCCATCCATTCAAGTTATCTTTGAACAAAGTGACTTATTAAAAGAGGCCATAGAAGCAATACAAAGAGTTAAGGTAGAACTGGGAGACACGCCAGAAGAAGCCACTAGAATAATCTATTTCCTTAACTCTAAAAACAAATATGAGTTGCAGGAGCTGGACATACTTGATAGGACAAGCACAATACTAGAATTGAAAAAGGTCCTCACCAAGAGGAATTTAATGATGAACCTTGAGGACAAATGCCAAACCATGCAACTCGCTATAGACAGGTTCATGGTAAAGTTTGATGTTTTGAGCCAGAAAGGTCTGCCAGATCCCTTGGTGATAAATGAAAAATTGATGCCTTGGGAGGACTACAATAGAAGAATCAAAGAGGTGGCAAGGGATCAGGCAAGTAATTCTACCATGAAGGGATTGCCTACTGGAAAGGTTCTATATCAGACATTTGAGAACATTTTTTACCTCTAGCATGAGGTAAAACACCTTTTTGTTTACAAACCCACTTTTTCCAAATACACAGAAGCAGATGAAATCTACAAGAAAATGGTAAATATAAAATTACCAAATGCAAATATTTGGGAGAAGTTAAATGACTTGCTGTAAAACTGCATAGTAAAGGTGAAAACAACACAGTGAAAGGAAAATGACAGATTAGTCAGGTGAAAGAGTATCAGGTGAAGTGTATCAGTTGAGAAAGGGAAAAATAAAAAGAACAATCAGCGTGAAGACCAACAGAACATAAAGACAGCATAACCAAATAAACAGGGACAACATACAGCAGTTGAACATTTGTCTCTATCTTCTTACATGAAGATATTTCTTTCTCCTAGATTAATTCCCAAGACAGATTGGAATATTTTGTAAACTATTTTTGTATAAATACTTCATAAATCGAAGTATTAGGGGTGGATTGCTAAACATTTGTAGATTTGTATTGATTAAAAACCTTAGGGTTATTGTACCAATTTTTCAAGTCAGGACACTGGATTGAGTAATAAAGAGATTGCATTACAAGATTCATGTGTTGAGCTATTACAGTGAAGTATTTTATTTGTCAAATTTGTAATTTTCTAATGTATCTCAAAAACTTACATGTTATCTGAAGTGAATGAATTAACTATAAATTTATTTCAGAATTTGTTTAAGTACACTCTATATTGAACAGTTAATCATTTCTATGTTTTCTTCTGATATTTGGATTTGAGAATCCTTAATTGCTCTCCCAACCTGGTTGACCTCTTTCACTTATTTCATAATCCGGTCTAAGGAACCCTTAATTTCTCCTTTGATCCGATTGAAAACCACTTCACCGTCCAGCCTTAAGATCTAAAATAACTCAGCTACCTTTCCCTATAGACATTATTTTTAGAACTTGATCCAGTCATGTTTGCTTGACATTTGACCCCATAACCCAATGATAAAAGACATCCATCTATCCATCTAAAATCAATTAACTAAACAAAGTTAAATCATAAAGAGAGAGCCCTCTCTGAGAATTAGGAAGGCTAGATCCTAATCTCCAAAGTAGGTTTGTGGTTACCTCTATCATTTCTTTCCTAACAACTCTAGAGAAATTTTGGAGTGATAACAATAACTATTCATGTTTTGTCATCAATCTTTTTCTATGAATATTTCTTCACTGTACTAAATTTAAGAATGGCCACTGTGTGCTTCTAAGGACAAATACTATGGAAACACAAACTAAAAATAACAAATTTAATTAAATGTTGTCTCACGGAAGAATCTTGCTAAAATATATTAAAACAAACATAAATAAGAGAAAAACCTTAATGTGCCTTTTTGCACCAATTCCACACTTACTACTTTGCTTGAATGTTTGCATTTGATCATCAACATGATATACATGAAACTAAAACTTAGAGGCTTGAAACATTTTGTTATTATATGAATGAGCATAATTAGGATATTTGGTGTAATGCCAAGATATTATTTGCATATTACTTTACTCAATTATATTAATGGTGTGATTCATTTGGGAGGGATGAGCTCGAGGATCAAAGTCAAAGGGATTGTCATTAAATCAACATTGGCCACTTACCAATAAGCCTCTCCTCACCAACACCAACTAATTTGACACTTGTCAATTAGATGATATTTATTGAATTGTTATATTTTGTAATTGAAATGGCTATTTGAATTGCATATTAATGTTCAATAATAGAGATATGGAGAGGAATCCTAGGGACTTATAAGAGAAGTAAAAAGTATAACAAATAAGTGTAGTTACTATATATTATCTGTGTATAACCTATACTACATATTATATTGATAAATATATGTTATTTTCTTTTCTTTTCTTTTTATATGTACTCTGCAAGAAAGAACGAGTGTTGAATGTTTTTCATGTGCCTTGATTGAAGCATAGATATTAAATGGTAATATAATTTAATTTTCAGTAGGTCATCACTTAAAATAATAAACAAAAAGAACTTATATAATCTAAGTTATCCTAGCACAAGCATATAAATTAAATCGCTAGTAAACACCATTAGACATCAAAACACTTATATCATGATATATCTGACATTGCCAAGATTTAAGTAGTAGTAGTAATAATAATAACAATAATAACTAAATTATACTTTTTTAAATTATTATTGTTGTTAATTATAAAAATAATTAATGTATAAGTTAAACATATATATACATTTGAAAAAACATCTAACAATATTCTTAACCATGGAGATTCAACCCACTTTACCATGGAGATTCTTAATTTGTAAATAGGATTTGTTACAATACCATGGGTCAATACTATGGATTACTAATGCCACATGCCCAAAAACCATAACTTGACATGTTCAAATGACTTTTTTTTATTAATCAATTTAATTAAAGGATATAAAGGGCATAGTTGCTTTTGAGATAAATCTCAACCTTTGATTTGTGACTACTAAGAATATTCTATAATATTTTTTGGAGAATAAATCCCTACCATCCATTTAATAAAATTATGGAAGTTGTATTCCAAAATAAACATGCATATTGGTGTAATAATGAATTGTGCTACAAGATTGATGGCTTTGGAACAAAAGCTAATCAATCCATCTATCTAGTGATTTGGATCCTAGGAGAAATATGTGGGCCAACCACCAAATTGAGGAACCCAATCACTATAACGAAAGAGTGTGATATGTTGTAGTTTGTTGGAATACAACACTTGTAATTACAAATACTTTGAGAAATTTTCACGGGACATAATGCAAAAGCAACACCTATAATGACAATCGTAGAACTAGTATAATAACAAGAAATTAGATGTCATAATCTAAAGGTTTTTAATAACCATTGCACATTGTAATGCACAAGAGTATTAACCATGAGAACATATTCCATAACCTCAATAACTTTTGAGCCTACTCCCAAATCAAACTAAGAGAAAACTAATATAGTTCACTTAAAGATATTATGTTTAGATGTTTATGTGTCCACAATTTGAGAGAGTAAAATGGAGCTATAGGGCTCAATATATGAATGAGTATACCAAAATCAGTCACATGGCACTTAGAAAAATTGATAGTTATGCATGAACTCAATGGCACATGCCTCATTGTATGTGGGAATCTAGAGTGAAACCACATGAGGCCTTAAGCGTCTGATGTGATGTCGAGTGGCACGAATCCAATGTGTTTTTTTATTGCTTGCACCTAATGCATGGTTTGGGTTGAGCATTTGTTCAAAGAGTTTGAGTTGGCACCAATGTTGATAGTTAATAAGACTAATGTTATGACAAAAGTCCCAATTTAAATTGTTTCTCAAACCAGTCACCTTGAATTGATTAGCAATGGTCCCCATTATGTCAATGTAAATGAGGGAAATTTTGTTCCACTTAGTTCCAATGTGAACTTCTTTTAGTATGCAAGTTATTTGTTGACTAAACATAAAAAAGCAACATATAGGAATAACCTTATTCTACATATGCTTCATCTTAACCATGTTTGGGGCATTATCCTTTGGTTCAATGTATATTGGAGGATTAAATTGTGTCGAGCAATGTTCCAACAATAAAATGTCATAAGGCCAAAGAACTGATGTTAAAGATATGGTACAAGCTAATATATCTTTGAATATCTAGTTTAGAGTCATTATCCCCAATTTTCTCGGTGATAATGTATGGTTTGTAATTGATAAGGAGCAATTTTGTATGAGGTTGTTTGAATCTATCTTCATGGGTGTGGAACCCTACATTATTGCCAACTTTAACAATGCACAATATGGTATTGTCAATTTTAATACTTGGTCGTGGTTTTCTTACCTCACTCTCAACACTAGATGTTTTAGACTTTCTCAATGAATTTTGTTGCCTTTTCCATCTCTTTATGCTCTATATAGATGCATGTAATGATTAGGAATGGATAAGAAATGCTAATTGGCATTGGAGGTTGTAAAGAAAGGCAAACCTTGAAGGGGATATGTATAATAGATTTTTGTTTTGTTTTGTTTTAATTTTGCTGACTAAAGTGCATTATGGAGCCTATTAGGCTTGTCAATATTTAATTCAAATTTGGAACAATTGCTTTTGAAAGGAACATTAAACACAATTGTCATAAGTCACACAAATGTGCTAGTTCATGGGTTCTCTTCTTTCAATCCCTGACCAAATAAATGTTCATTTACCTATTACATGAATCAATTTTTTGACAATCCACATGTCACTACCACCTCACTTGAAGCTCACAAGGTTTGTCTCAATACTCACAATGCTTCCTTTACAAAATTTGAGTAGCACAATAGGGGTACACTCACACATTAGTTCTAGCCATCTACCATACTAACCTACAATGCTAGGTTCCATTCATTGATTTTGTTCCAATTTCAGTTTCAAGCATTAACATATGTAGCTTAGGATTTTAGGTGCATATGACAACTTTGCACCATTTTTCATGTATAGGTTCTTTCATCGAGAATTTAATGATGGAATCATTTTTTATTGAAGCACCTAGATAATGTGTAGTTTTAAAGTCAAACATTTTCATTAATAATTAGAAAGTACCATTTCTATTGCTTTCACCTAAGTCTCATATAGTGCTTTGTTGTGTTGCTAGTTTAGAAACTCATCATTGTCAACCCATTCCACTAAAAACAAATTGAAGGGACAAAAGATGATTTTGTATACTAGGTCTTGTTGGGCTAGACAGACACAAAGCCCAATTTGCATTTCTTTAATTCAGCCATTTATTCAATTCAAAAGAAAAGAAGAAATCCTAATTGCACCCCAAGTTAACTCTATACAAATTACCAAGCATAATCAAGGGTTGGAATTTCAAAGCTATTGTCATTGATCATTTCAATGAAAGCTACCCAATCACTTTATGATATCATATATAAAATCATTATGGGAACAATGGTTCCCATCTCCCAGTCAATTCATTTTTTCAATTTTTTAAATATAAAAAGGGGTAATTAAATTCAATATAGAAAAAAAAAAATGGCTTTAAGTTTTGGAATAGCATATTGTAATGTTTCCACCCCTCCCTAGCACATGCTCATCATCTAGATAGACATTAACATGCTATCAAAACTCCCTTTTGGGACCTTTGCAAACTCAAATGTTTATCTCTTTTTTCATTCTTGTCCAATTCATTGGTTTTTGCAACCCCACTCAAGGCTCCATAAAAATTAGTAGAGGATTCAATGTGTAAGACCCCCCTTCAATGGTTTGGATCCCACTACACTCCTTATGGGAACTCCACCAGAGGAAGAAGAGGGAGAATTCCTTGCACGCCACCTCTTTTGTGTGGCTCTTCGATGTGGTGGATGGGAGGAGGGTATTTCCTTCCCCCAAAAGGTAACATGTATACTAAAAACTACAACAAATCAACCACAAATGAATCCACGTATCTACTCAAGAAATTTATCCTTCATGGAAATCTGCAACTCAATCTCAACTATCATGTTTTAATATTAATCATTTGTTGATGGAGATATAGGTAGCACAATTTAAATTCCAAGTATCATCGTAGGTTTCCACATGAAATGATTGACTGCTTATTTAATCGATTTTGCAATTCAATGAAGTGCAGAAACATGCTTTGACTTCTACAACCCTAGCAATGTGCGCAACATTGAGTTCTCTATGGATTTAGTCATAGGGGCAAGCAATTCCACCACTGGTTCCCCCCACCCCTTCCTGCATTTTTGAGATTGGTGATTTTCACGTTTTGGTCTCCTTGCTTAGCATATCTATTGAAATCCCCTATCCTCATTTTGTCAAGAGGTTGGATGAGATCCAAAAATTTCCCCTTCCACCTAATGCTCATCAAATGGCTTTAAAAATATCTAATTATGCATTGGTCATCCAATTCACCAGTGTTTGGCCCTCTCTTAGGGCCATGGATATTTGGATTCGTAAGAGATAGGTAGGACTAATAAAAGGAAAGTTTTCTCATCATTTATGTGGTACATGGTTTTATTTTATCTTATTCGAAACAAAGGAAGAGAGGGATATAATCTTCCTAAGTTGGTCATATTTCTATGGCACCAAAGGACTATACCTAAACAAATGGACTCCAAACATTAGCCCTCAAAATGACATCCCATTGGAAATCCTTGTTTGGGTAAAATTACCTCATCTTCCACTTTATGAGGAGTATCAAGAATACCATAGGAACTTATATAGATAAAGATGAAACAAGAGATGGAAGGTTTTCCTATGCGTGTTCATATGTTTAAGTTGACTTGAAAAAGGGATTATTAGAAGTGATTTAGTTAACATTGGATAATTGGAAACACATCCACCTTCTTGATTATAAGAAACTTCCGTTTAAGTGTAAACAATGTCATGAATATGGGTATCTGCAAAAAAATTGTCCAAAAAAGTTAACAATGGAACAAGAGTCTCAAGAAAAGGAGAATCAACGGAAACATATGAATAATAAAAGGTCCAATAATAAAAAAACATCCAATGCTCTATAGTATAAGCAAGCACCCTTTTCAATTGCAATTGTTATACCATTTTGATGGGAAGAGTCTTAAATCAATCATCCTTATCAAGTCTATTTAAAGATATGGTAAATGGTACAAAAGGGAACTCCTTAAACAGACGACAAGGAAAGGTGGCCAATCAACTAGAAATAATATGAACTTCTCTCTCGTTGAGACAATATTCCTATCATGGAAACCAATGGAATTCCCATGTTTGATTCTAGATCCTCCATTGTCACCCTAATCTTGGAAGAAAATATTGATTGTACCATCACCAATATAAGAAAGAAAGTTCCCTACTCAGGAAGAGGGTTTTCCTCACTCTCCAAATAAAAAGCCCTACTCTTCTAATGTAGAGCCTATCCATCAAATATTTAACATGAAGATAGGGGGATGGGGTTGTTTAATGAGGACAAGGAAGAACATGTCACATAAGATATATCTCATAAAAGGGTGGGTAGAAAGTTGCATAAAGAAAATAGAGACGAAATGGAAGAGAGAGAGAGACATGTCTCAGAAAAGGGTGATTAGAAAGTTGCATAAAGAAAATAGAGAGAGAGAGAGAGAGAGAGAGAGAGAGAGATTAGCAAATTACCATTGAAAAAATGTATCTAAAACCCACAAGAACCACACAAAATCGAAGTGGCACAAACCCACCTCAAGGTGGGAATCAAAATCCTCCACGTCATGATGAATATTGTCTCTTGTAATTGTAAGGGACTCAAAAGTATAAATAAAAAAAAGTAATGGATATGGTTAAGTTAGAAAACCCTTAATTATACTACTCTAGGAGACCAAGATAGAGGTTGATGGATCCCTAAGTGCAAAATGAACTGGAAAGACGTGGAAGGTAAGGAGGTAAGTGCAGAAAGGGCTTTTGGATTCCTCTGCATAATGGAATAATTATATTTTTTAATTAAACTATAGCCAACAGTTGCAACATTGGTTACTCACTAGTCTCATGCACTAGCATTTGGGTGAGGTTTTTAATATAATGAACGTTAATCTACCTTGTACATATCTTGAAAAATTGGATTGGTGGGATATCCGTTTGGCTTTCTTGGAGAGGGATATATTATTAGGTGAGTGATGTTGTGGTTAGATATTTTAATGCCATTCTTAGCCAAAAAGAAAAAAAGTGGGGCAAGCATAGTCATATATCATTTTAAGGAGCACATGGACGATCCAAAAACTTCTCAATAACTTCTGTATATCAATCCCAATAGGGGTAGATACATTTGGACAAACAAGCGACTGGGATCAAGTCATATAACCACTAGACCGTAGATAGTTCATATGTTAGTTTTACAGAGTTGCTTTGTGAACTTTCCTAAACTTATCTCTTGTTTGGCTTCCCATCATTAGCCTATTCTTCTTTGACTAAAGGAAATTCCAAACTATTGCCCCATTCCTTTTAGGGTAATCTCTTATGGCGAACAAGGGTAATCTCTTAATCTCTTATAATGGGTGTAGTTTCCTGCTTTCACCTGTCATGTGTCTCGATGCTCCACTATCAATGATCCATGCATTGTCATCAGTAAGAGAACCTGTAAGGGTAGCCAAGAATCCTATACTCTTGACTTTGTTAAATAGGTAGTAGATGATATTCTTGATCCATCTTCCAGTATAGTTGAAACCCAACCTTATGTAGTTCACCATAGAGGGAGAATCCATGCCAACAAAGTGATCTCCAACTTCTCTTAACCTTAGCTCTGATACCATGTTGCAAAATCAAGGATATTATATTAGGGTTTGATTCTCCTTTCTTAATAATTACTTGTGAGTGTGTTGGCTTCTTTTACTTCTGCATTATCTTATCTTTCATCAATTATACATACATGAAGATCACAAAACAAGAGACACAAGATATAGGCACATGCCAGGGAAAAACCCCCCTCAAGGGGAAAACCTAGACAAGATAATTTTTCCTTTCAAATGTATTCTTTCAGACTCTTTACCCTAGACCAAGACCAGACTTTCCCTCCACACCATGTCAGCCTCCAAGATCTTCGACCCCTTCTAGTAACTTCGACCAGGCGGCAACTTCTGGCAACATGCATCTTACGGCAATAGCGAAATCTTAAGAGACTTTGATCTCCCAACCCAAGCCACAAAACAGAGAGAGAGAGAGAGAGAGAGAGAGAGAGAGAGAGGCACCAAAAGTTTTATTTTCTTCTTCTCTCGAGACTCCCCCAAAATCGCACTTATTTTGTCCTCCTGGCAACAGACTTCGCACTTCCCCAACTCTTCTTGAGACATCAAACTTCCTTGAGAGTGAGTGATTCAAATGACTTCGACCTCCTTCAATATATAGGCTTCTTGTGGGTCAAATGGGGGTCCTTAGGCTGACATGATGTGGAGGACACATAATTCATATTTTACTCAATACAAAAACTTTTTACATGATTCGAAAGCCCAAGAAGGGTCTCTTCGAATGCACAATGACTCTATAAACTCAATATTAATCCTAGGGGTCCACAATGGGGACTTTGACTACTATAATGATGACCCAAGAATGAAACACATGCTTTAATAAGTCATTGTTACAATAATAAAAATTATTTTTTTTATTCTTTTGACAAGTCACATTATATAATGACTAAATTACATTATAGAAGACCGAACATAGTTACTTTTTCCAACATATGGTAGTATGTTTTTAAAAAACCCACATAGCTTGCTGCCAGAGAATTATGATTTTTTTTTTTAATTTGGGGTTTGAATTTAAAACAGTTAGGTAAATATATATGTTGTTTGTACCACAATATCTCATTCTCTTAAGTAAATTTATGATTTGTTGTTGGGTCACTTTCAACATCCTCTATTAGCTTCCATATCTCTAAGTTTTTGATATACTTAATTTGAACTTCTAAGATCTATTCAAAAATTATTATGAAATAGTGCATAGTGTAAAGCATGTCACTATCGTGTTTTCTAGATACGTTATCCACAACCAAATTTTTCCTTCCCTTCTTATAAAGAACGTTGAAGTCAAAGATTTGAATTTTTCTCACCCATTTCTTTTATGAATATGACAAAAGGTTTTATTGAGTTGGGAAATATTTCAAACAATTGTGGTATGTTTTCATGAGAAATTTGGTTCCCAACAAGTATGGCTTATATTTAACCAAAGCATAAATTATTGCCAATAGTTATGTCATATGTAGATTTTGTTTGCACCATTTGTTTTAATCTTTGACTATTGAAATCAACGAGCTGATTATCTTGCATGAGTATGGAACCTAATCCCATTCCTTGAGCATCACATTCAAGGACAAATGTTTTGGAGAAATCTAGGGCTACCAAAACAGGGATAAATGTCGTTAAGGTCTTCAACTTTTTAAAACAGCTTCAACCTCTTCATTCCCTTTAAAAGCATTTTTTTTTCAGTAGTGTTATTAATGGGGCCATAATCTATGTTTAGTTTTAAACAAATCTTCTATAATAATCAGTAAGACATAGGAACCCTCTTGGTGATGTGCTTTTTTTGGGGTTACACCACTTAGTAATTGTTGCAATTTTTTTTGGATCTACCTTGATTCTTTCATTTGAATCAACATATCCCAAAAATTCTAACTCTCTTTATTGAAAGCTACATTTGAATTTGTTAGCATAGAACGTATTTTTTTCTAGGAGCTTTAATATTATGTATATGTACTTGAGGTGTAAGTTCTAGTATTTTTTTGTTATAAACAAGTATATCATCAAAGAGGACAAGTACAACTTTTCATAGGAATGAACGAAATAAATTATTCATTACTACTTGGAAGGTAGCAGGAGCATTGGATGGACCAAAGGGCATGACCTAAAACTCATACAAGCCTTCATGGGTGTTGTTGTCTCTATTACAACACCCTCCAAAATTTTGGCCTACACTAGTAAATTTTGGAGCCTACTTTAACTTTGCATGTTGTTGTTTCTAGCAGTAAGAGTCATTCCATGTATATTCTCTAAGTTTTCTAGTCCCTTTCAGAAGAAAAATTAAGCGTCGTCTTTTGGCATGGGAAGCGTCACATCACAAAAGCGGAGTTATGGTTCATTTCAAGGGGTAAATTTGGTGCCAATGAGTCTTATTTATCATATAGACATGTATTACACTCATCCCCAAAGTTTTATGCATTGTCACACAAGTGTTGTCACTATCGTTGCAAAGTGTATCTTAACTGTCGTCACTGTCGTCACAAAGTGTATCTTAAATGTCGCACTTGGAGGAGGTTGTTGTATTGTCGTCGCATTGAGGGGGCCATGTTTTTCTTGTGTACTGAATGTTCAATGTTATGTCATCAATTGTTCAGAGTGTGTGTGATCATTCATGAGTTTAAACATGGTTTTACTTCTTCCTCACTAATCCCCACTTTGTCAAATTCTGGAAAGTTCTTGTCCAATCAACTTGACTTCACTCAGCCCTCTGGAACTGCGCACTGTGCATTGTCAAACCTCAAGCTCAGCGCTTGCCTCTTTGAACTATGCAGTGAGTAGTTCCTACCTCTAAGGACTGCGTAGACTCAGTGTTCAACCATATCCCCTTGAGCTACACAATTGTGCAATTCATCCTCCCAATCAGCCTTTTTTTATGCACTGCGCTATGATAAGTCCCAAGTTGTCATCCTCCCTCCTTGGGTTGCGCAATTGCATAATCCCTAGGCCTCTCACTCTCTTGTACAATGCATTGGGCAACTTCAAGTCTCAAGACTGCCTCACTGAGCTCCTCAGTTGCGCAGTCATCTTTCCTAGGCCTCCAAAACTACACATTACATAGTCTCAAGCCTCGTCCCTCCACTCCCGACCTATGAAAATGCGCACTGCACAATCCCTGTGTCTGCCTCTCAGTCCAACACCTAGTTCTAGCTCAATTAACGATTTTCATGAGGCATGTTAGACTAAGAGTTTTTCATATTGATGTTGTCTTGTCATGAGTGAGTTCTAGTTGTAGGTACTACATTTTCACATGACAAGATGATGATGATGATGAAGGAGGAGAAGAAGGAGACCCTACTACAAGACACCTATGAAGATGAAAAATAAAAACGACTTGAAATTAAAAGGTAGGGTAAATAAATATGTTCAATTTCTTTGTTCTTATATCTATGAAGTTATGTGACAATTATTTATTAGCATTGTCACTTTGTTTTTCTCGACATAACCATAGACTTTAGGAGTTGGGGTTAAAAATTATCCATCATTATGGCCGCAATGAGTATTGGAGTATCCTCAACTTTCTGAATGTTGAATTGATCAGAGTTTGTTTCTATGTTAGAAGATATATCCCCAACATCATCATCACTATCACTGACATTCTTTTTATTACTGTTATTTTTTTCACATAGGTAGAATTTATTGTCCTTGCATTTATGTCCATGAGTTCAATTAGGAGCATTGCATCTAAAATGACTCTTATCGTTCTTTGCATCTAATGATGAGATCCTTTGTTGAGGAGGAATAACTTTGAACTTGATTTTTCCAATATGAAATAAGGAGTTTGTTTATGAAACATATGTTTTGCTTCAATGAGTATAGTTCTTTTACAAACTAACTCCACACCTTTCATATCTAATACTTTAATTTCATTTTGTGTGTTTGGTTTCAACCTAGTTATGGTAATTCAAAGAAGGTTCTTATTAGATATGCCATCGACACAAGTGGTTAATACATGGAACTCATTAAAAAACTCTTCCATTGTCCCTATTTGTAGCAAGTGAGTTTGGTGAAGAGTTCATCTTCTTCTATATCTAAAAATATTTTGAAAACAAATCTTCCTTAAAGGTATCCCAATCTCTCTACAATCCTCCCTAACATTTAAAGTCCCACCATAAGAACCAACAATAAGTTGTTTTCTCCAGATACATCAAAGCAATGTTGATTTTGCCTTCTTCATCAAAGATACGATGCATAGAAAAAATTTGTTGACTTTATTAATCCATCTTGTGCCCTCTTGATTGTACTCACCACCAAACCTTGATATATCAAGTTTCACCTAGTGTATAACATTATTGAACAAACTTATTTTCAATGAGTATTGTGGCCATGAGGATGAGTTGGGTCTACTCGTTCCCTTGCATTTTTTTTAGGCTTCATTTTCATTCTTGAATGCAGGAAGTTCTTCATAAATTTTGTTGGATTCTTGTAATAAATTTGCACAAATCCTTGTACTTTTGCTTTGAAGCTCGACATCTGATTTTTTTTGCTGATTCATTTCCTTTGGGAGGTCCACCAAGTTTTCTAGCAGTGTTCTTGTATTCATGATTAATTGTGGCAAAAGGATGTGGAATATGTGGAAGTGGAATGGTGTCGGATAAAGTAGGGAATATATATATCTATATATATATATATATATATAGATAGATATATATATGAAGAAGGCATGTAAACCATCAGCACATAGATGAAGAGGGTGTGTAGATGAAAAAGGAACATAAAGTTATAATGAAATGAATGGATGTGTAAGAAGATGGTACAACAAGAGAATAGACACTTGAGATGTTGGAAAACTCAAGGTAACACCTGTGAGGGAGATGTTGGACATGTGGGAAGGGGTGTAGGGAACGAATGAACGAGGTAGACATAGAGGGTAGGTGGACACAGGAAATGTAAGGGGTGGGGAAAATGCAACAAATGGGTGTTATGTAGTGCAAGGGAAATGTGGAAGCAAAGGTTAGGGGAATGACATAGTAGGGAAGAGGGAGATTGGCACAACAAGGTCACGCGAGATTGAAAACTCTAATACCAACTTTGAAGACAATTATTCCAAATAAACAATATATTTTATAAATTATACAATCATTATATTACAAAAGATAATTATATTATATATACAAGAGTATGAAAGGTTTGCATAGGAAAAAACAAACAATAAAAGATCATATAACTAATAAACACTTAATTAACTATTTTTAGACTCATTACATGTTCTACTAAGAAGGTTGATTTGTATGCTAATATTATAAGGATAAATTTCAATATGATTTTGTTGTGTTTGAGTAGTTGGGAAGAAAGATAGAGGAAACGGAAATGTCCAACTTTAGCAAATAAGTGAGAAGATAATGATTAATAATGATTATTATGTTCCTTGTTTGGAGAAAAATATACTTTTGATCAGTGCCATGATGAAGCATAATCCACACTTAGATATTTTTTTTTAGCAATGAGAGGTATTTTATTGTTGACAGAAATAGCCAAGGTGGTTGCTATGGGTGTAAGATGAATTATTTCAGGCAGTAGATGATGAAAAAGCAACAAAGCAACAAAATAATGGATGTAATTTCATAGAAAACTCACCCATAATGGCAAGATCAAAGAGATTTCAAGAGAGATGGATTTCAAGACATGAAGCACTAGATGATGTTGCTCAAACAAGTCTAAATGAATAAAGGAAAAAGGGAATAACAAGTACAATATGCATTATCGATAGTAATCCATAAGATTGTGCTTCCTCAAAGAAGAAAACCCAAAATTTTGATGTGTTGGACTGCCAAACCAAGTTTTATATCAATTATGGAAACACTGACTAGTCAACCAACATTGGCTCTCATTCAATTAAAGTTAATGGTCAAACAGAATGATGGTGACATAATGTGTACTTGATCAACCTTCCCATATATAATTCACTTTTAGTTATTGATTAAAGATCTATCTAAGTGCACTACAAACATCTTTTTTTCTCCAAAAAATTTGCCTTCTTTATTTGAACAAAATATAAAATGAATATATTAAAAGGTAAATATATTTTTATTGGGCCATTCACTCATAAGAGCCCTTGGGATCTCATATACATAAGTTTATTTTAATCTACAAATCATGTAGCCACCTCTTGCACGCAAAGTTAAACATTATAATACTATATAACTCTTGTATTATTTCATACTTCCAATATATATCATATATTACACACACTACATATTTATTACATCTTTTCTACACCAATATATACACGAATACTCAGTTTAGTAACCTCATTTTTCTTTCTTCCTTTCTTTTTTTCTTTTCTTTTTTTCGAGGAAAGAAATCAACCTCTCTCAGCTTGAAGCCAAGAGTGAGGTTGTTGGTACCAAGCCAGCCCACAATTATAATCACTTAAGATTGTTTTTCTCAAACTCAAAGCCATTACAACAATATTCATGAAGGCATCAAAGTTCAACATCTCACTAATAGGAATTTGAACTAGGGTGGGTATTTGAACCAGGGTGGGTAGGATAACAATCATTCCGTTTAACGGCTCAAGATAACGCAAATTGACTCTGTTCATGTAACCTATCAAATGTATATAATATATAACACATTTAAATATATGATAAATCATTTGTCATTCTTTCCCAAAGTCTAGCCATTGAAGCCCATTTGCTTTGGCAACCATAGAGCACATCTACTTGGTGTGCAATTCAAAACTATCTAAGGAATCAAAGGGGAGTTTTAGCCTAATAATGGGCTACGTGTTGTGCTAGTTTGAGGATACATGGATATGGAAGCCTTTGATGCCTTTTTTGCCCCTTAACTTCTATTTGGAGTCTTGCCAATTCTCTTCGTGGCATCCAATTCTTGTTGCAACGTTTTGATGTCATGAACATTCCTTTCTTACTTCAATTCGTCTCCTAGGGAATAGATACTTCAATCTTATAACAATAGATACTATGAACCTCCATTCTTCATTCTTTCCACGGGAATACTTGAGTTTTACTTGGTTGGCCACTTTACTTGCAGTGGTGCATTCCTTTCTTCCCATCGCTAGACATATTTTCCAATTATTTCATTACCTTCTTGAATCTCCGGATTTATTGCATGCAGTTCTTTAAGTCTGACTTTCTTTAAAGCTTTACCCATCACTGAGTTCCTACGAGGCTCCTAAAAGGACTTCTCTTCTATGTTTGATCTATGTCAAAAGCTCCCAATGACACACGAAACAGATTTTATGGTTGAAGAAATAAAATGAACTCCAAAACGAGCATAAACTTCTGTGTGGCAACTTCATCTGTGAGATTTATTATTTATGATATTAACATGGCAGCAAAACAATTATGTAGCGCAAGCAAAACAATCAACATGCACATAACACGACACACCATGGGTTTAAACTAGAGAAACCCTCTAGGGGAAGAAGACTCCAGATGTCATTAAATCTGCATCGAAAAAAAGCTTTAAGTATTGTACCCGTAAAGTTCCTCATACAGATACATTTGTAGCTTTCATGTCTCTGTTGACCAGAGCATCCCTTTGGCTCTGACATACCCCTTTTACACCCCCTGGTCTTCTATAGATATGCTTTTGACTAGATTAATATTAAACTCTATAGTGACTTCAGAAATATGCTATAGATGAATGTTCTATTATCTGCGTTTTACTTCTGTAAAGGCCACATACGATGTGCCTCATGCAATCACAGCATTCTCATCATGGCTACAGGAAGATGTTTGTACTCTATAATCCATCTATCTTCCTTCCATTCTGCTAAATCTTTCTTATAACATGTATCCCCTGTGTTTCAACCGAAAACAGCCAAGAAGTTGAAACAATTCATATTCTCATCCCCAAATCAGACACTAATAATTTTGCTATATCTTGCAAACCATAGCTCTGGTTTTCATCTTTCTCTGCTTGTTTCAAAGATAACTAAAAACTTTACAACTTTCCTTCTTCCCACAAATTGCTAATTCCTTATTGATTTTGCTCAAACTAACTTGCAAGATCACAGCGTCCGAAAACGATGAATTATCTTTAAATCAAACAACCCAGAGCATTGACCGATAGTCTTCATCCATCACCAATTACACTTGGCCTCGTGCTTCTCAACTGACCCACTGATGGTCTTTGCATCTAACTTCAGTACTGGCTTGTCAGTACCCTGCTTATTGATCACTTAGTTTGTCACTTGTTTGTCGAAGAGATCTCCGTCAATGACTCCTTGTTGACCATGCCTTTGTCAATCATAAACCTTTCAGTCTAACCCATGTTCTGGAACATTGGTTCAATGCCCCTTAACTCTGGGTTTTTTATTATTTCTTCAAAACTCTGACCATTCATGGATCCAGAAAATTTCAGTTCAAACCAAAAAGTGGGGCAACCCAAATTGATTTATCTACTTTATAATCGTTGCTTCTTTCTAGATTTAAACCTACTTGAATTTATAAGAGATTAGATGCTTAGTTATTAAAGTTGATTTATGTTAATATGTATGTTGCATTACAAATTCCATGTTAGTTATATTGATGATATTTCATGTAGTTATTAGTGAGCACATGTAAACTCTATGCTGATCCAAACTTAGTGGTCAAGGGATTCAGTTTAATGTCGCTAGTCTTCTATACAATTAATCAATAATTTCTTCAATTACATATGACGTCAACTCACATATCAACCTCAAAACCTAATGTATATTCCTATGTTGCACGAGTTCCCGAACCCGGGGGTGGGGTTCTCGAACCCGTCCCGGGTTCTCGAACCCAAGTACCGGATTCTTGTACGGTTGCTTCTGAGAAGAACCCATAAGAACCGGGTTCTTCTATGAAGAACCGGGTTCTCCATTAAAAAAAATTGGGTTCTTTTGTCTTGACAGGTACGAAGAACCCTGGTGATGGGTACTTGGAACCCCAAAATCGGGTTCTTTGGAGTTCATTTTAGTTTTTATTTTTAAATTTTTAATTTATTTAATGGGCTTCCCCTAATATTCCAAGTAGCTAGTTCTGCATCTTTCAAGAGGAATTTGAGTACTTATGCCTTTATCCATTCAATAAAGAGAAATAGGTTGGGCTCAAAGAAGGCAGAGAACTTATTGTACATTCATAGCACACTTTGTCTCATATCTCAAAAAGATCTTGGTTACAAGGAGGGTCCTTTCAAGAGATGGGGCCAATACACAAATGATGCTATGGTGTGGGCGAGGAGATACAACCAGATGGCCTTATTGAGCTACCTCCAGTTGCTATGGATGAGAAAGAGCCTCAAGATGAGAGTGATTCCTACTTGGAGAGCATGCTAATTGAAAATCTAAGTGATGTTGATGACATGGCTTGAGGAAGCAATTATCACCATTAGCTATTTGTATTTTAGTAATTTATAAACTTTTCCTAGTTTTGTTGGAATGCCTCAAGGTAATTTTTGAAATGTAGAATGACAATGGACATATTACAATGATTCCGTGCAATAGTAAACTCCAATTTAAATTGATATAACACTAGAATTGAAATTTCGATGTGAATGTTATGTTCAATGATGTGCAATGTTTAATATTATAAAGTTTTAAATCATAAGGATTTTAGTTTCCTTGTTTAAAAGTTGAAAAAGAGACAAATCACTTAATTATAATTATAAATATAATAATATATATTATTAAAATATAGATATAACCCCGACGAACCCACGCACCCTGTTTTAGAAAATGACGTCCCCGTCCCCGTACCCGTACCCGTACCCGAACCCGAACCCCGTCCCCGTACCTGTACCCGTACCCGAACCCACGTTTCCTGGCAACATAGGTATATTCAGTCCAGGAATCTCAAACCATGTGCCCCTAATCTTGGAGAGATTAATAATGCTTTTAATGATGTAAGCTAAACTTCTCGGCGTTCTCGTCTATAAAAAATAAAGCTATAAAATGATAAACCGAGGGAAACCTGAAGAGCATAACAGTGTACCGCTATGAACAACAAAGTTCTTTGTTAAAATATAGGCGTTCTCGTCTATAAAAAAATAAAGCTATAAAATGATAAACCGAGGGAAACCTGAAGAGCATAACAGTGTACCGCTATGAACAACAAAGTTCTTTGTTAAAATATATTCTAAATGAGGAAAATCCACGAGGTACCTTTAAGGCTTTAACACCAAACATAAACGTCAAAATTGTGGAAAACTAATGAGCCTATGAGGTACCCTTAAGACGAAGTGTAGTTGTCAAACTTATGAAAATTTTCAATTGACTATGAAATTTTCCTTTGGCTTCTTTAAGAAAATCTTCCAGACCTCACATAATCCCTTCAAATATTAAACATTCATATTAAGATCTTACCACTAGACTATGTGACTTGCTTTTGTTCCTTGAGACTTTTGGAAGTTAGTCGTAGCCTTTGTATGGACGCTAATTATAACAAGATATACGTTGCAGATGACATACCTACCTAAGTAATTTTTTATTTTTTAATAAAGAGATGTCTAGCGAAATTGTTTTTAATTATTTTTGCAGATTTTTTTTTAAATGATTTGTATTTGTCAGACTACAATGCTGAAATCTTAAAGGGAAGTAATTTTTAATTTTTTGGAATCGTAAAGAGAAGCAATTTTTAATTTTTTAATAAAGAGATGTCTGCTTATTGCTGTAATCTTCCATCATGAAAGCAGTGGCGGTATAACCATGAATTGGAAAACCTAAATAGATCTGCCAATGAAGAGAAATTGAAATTTAGAAATCCAAGTTAAGTAAATGCTGAAATCCAAGGTAAGTAAAAGCTGACTCTTCTCATTTTAGTTTATGTCCTTTTACATTCTACATTAATAACTGAATTTGTTGTTCATTCTGAAAAGCACGATATCTGTGATTGTTCATTCTGAAATACAGGATATAGTTACTGAATTAGTTTTTCATTCTGAAATACATGATACAAGACACTAAACTTTCTGAAATACAGGATATAATTACTTAATTAGTTTTTCATGGACACTAAACTTTCTGAAATACAGGGTATAGTTACTGAATTAGTTTTCCATTCTTAAATACATTATATAAGACACTAAACTTTGTTGTTCATTCTGAAATAAAAGTTACTGAATTCGTTGTTCAGAATTTGTTGCGCATTCTAAAATACATGATATAAGACGCTGAACTTGTTATTCATAATGAAAGACAGAAAATAAGATGGTCGATATAGTTACTGAATTAGTTGTTCATTCTAAAATACATGAATTTGATATTCATAATGAAAGACATCAAATTAGATAGATTTTGTGTTATTGGAGAGCCTAACCTGGCAATGGAGGTTATCATTGCTTTTTAGTAACTTATTCGAAAGGGAGTTGTCTATAATGCGACTTTCGGAAGAAATTGAGGTTAAATCTTAATTTGCAGTTAAAATGTTTTTTTAACTGCATATTTGGATTCAGCATCCTGAAAAACCCCTAGAACGCTTGCAGAAACTAGCTATCAAACATGCGATTCCAATAAATTGCTGCCGGATTCTGACCAGAAAAACCCACCGGAAAAGCTTCCAAAAAATCGCATTAAGTCGCATTATAGACAACTGCATTCGAAAGGTCTATTGAACGCTCTTGAAAAAGAAACCACCACCATCTTGTCACTTCACGAATTCCTATAAAAAATTGGGATTATAATATATCGCAACACCATCTTGTTACTAAACGGATTCCTATGAAATTAGATTGACATTATAATGTATCCATTGTTTTAAAAGATTGACACGTGGGCATCCAGGCAAACCATCGTTGATCGGCATCGATGCAAACCATTGTTGAGACAAGTGGACATCTACGCAGATCACTGTTGGCTCGAATAAGGAGTCAAATTTTTTTTTGTGCTATAGCCATTATTGCATCATCAGCCATAACCTCTACATGATCAACTAGCTGCTCTGTTCATGCATCCTTTAGATTACAGTAAGGACAGGTTGGTCAAGCCTCTGTTGTCGAGGCAAAGTAGTGCACCACGACCTAAGGAGGATGAAACAAATTTATTTGGGCCAGTCATATAGGACCCTGTGAAATTGTATCGAAGCCTAATATGGGAATCGCTTTCGCTCTTGAACAGTTTCTGGCCAATTATTATATTCAGCCTTTGTAAAAGAAGCAGCAACCCATTTCACTTTACCCATCAGCAAAGAAGCAGCAACCCATTTCACTTTACCCATCAGCAAAGGCATAGTCATAGGTGGGAGCATAAAAGGCAGAGGCAAAGGCCTATATATCCCACCCGTTATAGTCCGAGCATTTTACCTTATTTCCGACTTCTTGACAGCTACTTATTATTTACCTAAAGACGCCAGAGGATTTGTAATTATTATGTTCACTATTTGCAAAAGCATCATTAGTAGTGATGGATCAAGATGGAGATCAAGTTCAAACAGAAATCCCATCAATTGGAAATTCAGTTAATCGAGATCAATACCCATATCCAATTGACATTGTTCCAATGCCATTTATGGAAGAACCAGTCCCCGGTAAACTGCTATTACTGGAATTGGTGCTTCTTCTGCATATAAAGGTGAAATTATGCTAAAATTGGTGTTTCTTATGCATATAAAGGTGAAATTACTGCATATAACATATACGGAATTTATAATGCTTCATTATTTTGGAAAATTAAGAGCAAACAAGAGATTTTAGACCCAACATAGACTAAATTTATAATGCTTCAGTATTTTTGAAAATTGAAGAACCAGAAAACAAACAGATATGGAAAATGCTAAATGCTTTATGCATACATACCAAAATTTGTAATATTTTGTGTAAAATATCTTATTTTTGAGCTTAACCATGTGAAGAAGTGTTGTTTCTTATTCAATGTAATACTATGTTAAATGTAAATACTAAGTTAGGATGCTTCAATGTAAATGGATTACATGATGAAAATTATAAATGCACAGGGTGAAAGAGAAAGCTTCAATGTACAGGGTGAAAGGGCGCAAGGGATATTGTGCTGGCATTGTTGCTTTACTGTATCAATGTGGCTTGCTTCACCGTATCAGACGATGCTCCTTCAATGTATCAGACGATGCTGCTTCACTATATCTATCTGGTGATGAGGATATGGTACTTAGAAATGTTGTATTTGACAATGCCTCCTACAATGTTTCTTCACTGTATCTCGAAATGGGGATATGGTACCTGGTTTCCTTCTTGTGGAAAAAGCCTCTACCTCTATCACCAACAAAGAACAAAGAATGCACTTTCTTCACTGTATCTCACGATGGGGATATGGTAGCAATGGGGATATGGTACCTGACTTCCTTCTTGTGGAAAAATCCTCTACCCTATCACCAACAAAGAAAGAGAGTGCACTTGCAACAAAGAAATAAAGAGAATGCATTTGATCAAGAGAGTGCACTTGTGTTGACTGCTGGAGTAGCACCTGACGATTATTTGACGACTCCATGCCCAAGGATCATCCCGAAGACACTTGTACCATCAGAGATGTCATCAGTCAATAGAGTTTTTTAACTCTCCTTCTATCTTCTCATCATATTTCTTCTCTGTACCCAGATTCCACACCCTACGGGGAATTGTAATAAGTGATGCTAGTATGATGTTCTTGAATTTGTAACAGGCCTAGGATGTGGGACTCGATCAGCAAACGAGTACACCTTGGAGTGTTTTTTTTATCCGGTGAATTATCCTTTTCGTTTCCTTTCTTTTTCAGAGGGGTATAATTCTCTGGATTTTTTCACTCGTGCACACCCCAAAGCCGAGGTGACGGTTTGAAGATTGAGCCCCTGACACATCTTAGTGTCTAGGGTCGATGTATATTACCATACTAGATCACACGTCAGGTTTCGTGGAATTTGGCTAAGTCTAGATAGGATTTTTTAATAGTTAAAAATTTCCCGCAAAACGGGATTTTTTTAATTATTTTTTGTATAAAGGCATAAATAAGTGGCATTAGGAGATGCCTGGGGCGTATGACCAGTCAAAATTCATCCTCAGAGGCCCAGCATTCTCCTAGAGCCTACTTTGGGGGTCAAAAAATGACTCAGAGTCCCTCAAAAGGCATTTTTCCAGTGACAGTGGCAAAAAATGAAGAAAAAATTCAAAAAAATAAATAATTGGAAAAATTTTAAAAATTTTCCAAAGTCAAAATAAGTCAAACTTTGACATGGAGATTAAGGAGATGATCAAAGGTGACGTGGCAAATAAATGTGGGGCCCACCACATGAAGTTTCAAATCAAGTCAACTCAAAGTCAACAAAAGTCAAAGGTCAAAGTAAAAGTCAAAGGGCAGTCAACATTAAAATTCATAAGGCAAATGAATTTTTTTTTACAACTTTGATTTGAATTAAATTAAGGTTAAATAAATATATAATGGGACCCCACCTTGGCCCAACAAAATTAGCACATGGCCAAAATTGAAATCCGTACAGCAAGGTCCATACGATTTCCGTACGGCAGCCACAGCACATGGTCAAAGAAATATTGAAGGGTCAAAGGTATGTTAACGTGGGTGTCCAAGTCAGCATTTAAGGTGGGCCTATCTCAGCAAAAGTCAAAATACACCTCAGCCAGCACAAACAAATTACTCAGCCGTACAGTCCGTACGTATTTGGCAGTCAACAGAGCAGCAACGTGAATCAGCAATCCACGCTGGCAGTTAAAAAACGTTTATTACAGCAGCACATTAACGTGGCCCAGTCTAAGGTCAAACGTACAGTCCGTGGACAACTCAGCTTCAGCATTTTAACACGTGGGCAGCATGGCTTACGTACAGCAGTTTACTCACAGCCAGTCCGTACGCAGGTTGAACAGCAAGTTTTCAGTCAACGTGGGAAGCTACAGCAGTATAACGTGGACAGCTCATCCTATACAACGGCCAGTACACAGCAATTTATGTGGAAGTTTACACAGCTGTGTTGGCAGCCTTTCAAGCAGTCAACTCAGGTATATCAGCAAGTTAATATTGGCAGCCAATTAACACACAGTTATCAGCAGTTATCTTCAGTCAAGCAGCAGTTCATAGGCAGCCACGTGGAAATCAAGAGCAGTTATCTTCACATTGGGATTGTCATCAGGCCACTTGTCATGTCATTTCTTCATTGGGATCTTCACCTTATTGCCATTTGTCACTGGAATTTGCCTTGGGATTGTCTCCCATTTTCCTATTTATATGAGCCTTGGGCTCTTATTGTATCATCATAGAACGAGCTATTGGGCTGGCGGAGACTCTGCCGGATTGTGTATTCAGCATTCTTATTAATAATAAAAGTCTTTGGGGTTAGC
>APFE030853793.1:0-11780 GCA_000404065.3 Pinus taeda | reverse complement strand
ATTTAAAACAAACAAACAAAAAAAAGTGAAAATATATATATATTTTAGATTTTAATAAAGAGAAGAAGGTGGAAATATATTTTTATACATTAAAATAATATAATAAGAGAGAAGAAGAGAAGAAGAGAGAATTATATAAAAAGAGAGTAAAAAAATGGGAGAGAGAATATATCATATAAAAATTACAAGTTACAACAACAACAACAAAAAAGAGAAAAAAAGAAAAAGAAGATAAAAGAAGTGAAGAAAAAGAAAAAATATGGAATCCATGAGTAAGGAACAAAGACAATCAATCACAAGAGATATAGAACAATTAATTACAATATTTGAGCGACTTGAGAAGAGAAAGATAATGGATTCCTTCTTCAATTCTCTACATCCATCATCACTTCCACAGAATGATGTTATCCAGTGTACCAAGAAAGTGCAGCTAAAAGATCAAGAGAATGACAAAATAGCCAAAATTCAACAAAGCAAAGAAGTGTTAATATGCGAACATAAAAATTTTGTTGATATACATTAGAAAGAAATAATGGAAAAGGACAAAGAAATTTCTCGTCTCAAGGACCACATCGAAAAATTACTGGCACAAGTGAAGAAGACTAAAGTCTCAAAGAAAAAACTCAAGTAGCATTTATTAGAACAAGAAGAGGAAAATTTACGTTTAAAGAACCTTAATAAAAATTTATTAGAACAAATCAGAGATCTAAAAGATGAAAAACTTAAAATTCAAAACACTGAAAATAAGGTTGATGAATCAAGAACCAAAGAACTTTTACTTCTGAGAAATCATAATCAAAGTCTGCTCAAGCAAACTAAGAAACTTAAGGAGGATAAGAAAGCATTAAAAGATAAGTTGGAACAAGTCACTCAAGAAGAAGTATCGAAATTTCCAGTCACAACAGTTCAAATTGAAAATAAGGGAACGAATACCAATCCAGTGAATGTCACAACTCAGGAAGAAGACAAACGAGTTGAAGAAAAGACGCGCTTGGATGTTGTAGTTCAAACAATGAACATCCCAGTGAATGTTTCATAACCAACTCAACAACATCTTTGCCAGAAGAAAATATAAAAATTGTCGCATGCCCAGTAAGGAAAAATCAAACAAAAAAGGCCCCATATCAGCATCCGAATCATGAGAACAGACGAATCAACCACGCTACATATTTGAACCAGTCATAACTGAAACAACAAACTGATGTTCCAGAGAAGGGTAATGTAACCTCAACCCAGTGCTACGAGGACAAATTGTTACAAAATTCCAGTGATCAGAGTGCTATACAGAAGATTAATCTCGGATGGTCTGATCCTTTCTCGGTGCGACAATTTCGTTTGTCACTTAAAAGATCATATCAGCTTGTATTGATGAAGATAATTATTCCAAGACAGAAAAACGTTCGAAGCCGAAAAAGAGATCAAGCCTTTTTCATCGACAAGCTTTGAAGACAGCGTTTTGAGGAAGGAGGCAATGTAACGAATAAAATATATAAATAATATAAATATAATGTAAAAGATAATAATCATAAACAATAGTTAGTTAAGCTAATAATTAGGTTGAAGAGGCATGTCTAATAGGGCATGACTCTTCATGAAGAGACACTTGCTTGGTATATAAGCAAACCTCTTGTTTTCATTTGTAAATCATTCTCATTCATATTCATATTTAATATAATATTTATATCCTTAATGGATAATTTCATATTCCAAGTCTTTTGGAGTAATTAATTTATAGAAGGAACTTTGTTTGCTTCAATATTTAGCCCAATTATGTACATCTCCCCATCAAGCATCCCATAACTATTTTCTTTTCATCACGGATTACACCATAAAGCCCATGGCACACATGCCTCTTTGTCTTTTGGATCTTCCTATTGAACATCACAGAGATTACTTCAAACAACCTTCTGTTGAGTCTAAGCAATGTATTGTCAAGACCACCATGTGCTCACTCTTCACTATAGTTGGGGACAAATTAATATTTTGTATTCTATGCATGCAGCTTAGAATACCGTGAGATCAAAAATTGTCCAATATTTACTGAAACAGTGATCTCAATCTAAACTTGTCCCATTTTAGATCTCTTTCCACTTTCTCCAGGAGATATCCCTTCCCATTAATGTTTGGGTGGATAAACATAGGACAAAAGCAACATGCAAAACATAATCATTCCTTGAGTTTCGAAGCATGCATCAATCAACTATATGCTATGTACCAACCAGTTCACAAGCCTTGCATGAGGAGATATGCCTTCCCATTAATGTTTGCATGGATAAACATAGGACAAAAGCAGTAGTATCTAATTCAAGTTGAATGACATGATAACACCACCACCAATTATAAAATAGGTAGATCTCTATCAAAAGTTTGCCTTTACATCAGATTTTAACAGATATCTAGGATGATATATGCCGCCATTCAAACTGAAATTGATAAGGCATTACTCTGTCACCTGGACCTGCCGACACTATTCTCTTGATACAAAGCTAGAACATAAACTCTTATTCTTTGAATCTATGATGGCACCATTGATATCTTATGTATATGTGCCTCCATATGCAGTGGACAGCTTTAGGTTTGCAACTTTGCACAGACCAACTCTCTAGTAGGTCTCAGCAAAATATTGCTCGACTCACATTCTTCTGAACTGTGCTTATTAGACATGCAAGGGGTATTCATTTTTTACATCTAAAGGAGACCAGAGATCAATAAAAGCATGTAATTAGAGACTTGATATAATCTCTTTCCATCTTTATCTTACATGCGAGGATCAAAGATATGCCTTTTCCTTGAAGAAATTATTGGTTTGCAGAGTATATGTTTTAACTTACTTCAAAGGGCAGTAACAAGAAGAATTCAATGAGTTTTAACACTTTTGTTAGATAGAAGGCTCTCTTATCTGTTGAGCATTGACAGTGTTTAGTAGATGTCTAGTGGTCAATCTTTTCAATTCCCCCAAAATAGTTGTGCGAAAATAATATGCCAATGCTAGTTTACAATAAGAGATTTGGGGCAAGCACTTGCAAAAGTTATATTTTCCCATACATCAGTGTTTCTGACAGAAAATGCAATCCATGGCTTTATTATCAGAGTACAGAATAGACAACCTCCTAGGAGACTACAGCTAGATGCCATATCAAATCTGACTAATTCAAGGCTAAAATTAATTGCCGTTTCTCAACTGACAACGAGATATCTATAGTCACACAATATGATGTATTGTTCTAGACCATGGACAAGCAACATCTGCTTTGCACAATGCTACAAAATATGCTACAGGGTCTAGACTAAGTACAAACAATATTCTATGGGCTTTATCAGTACTGCAGAACGAATAACAATTGCTTCCACATGCATACTACAAGATGCATCTTGTCATGGTTAAAGTACTTGTGGAAGTGTATGCCAAAGAGAGATGAAAGATGTTAGCGCAAACACACATATAACTGAGGAGATCAAACTTCGGAAATAAAGAGTTGTTATATAACAGAAGAAGGGATTGACCCAACAGTGAGACAATGAATTTACGAAAATATGTAACGTGAACAGGAATGTCCCTGGGTTGGAATCAAAAGTGAAATGATTTCATGGCCACACCAAGAAGGTAGGAAAGACTGTCAAATGACTTGAATTTGGGCACAAGTGTAAAAGAGACTTGGAAATGCCAAAGTTACCATTGTCAACACTAATAAACATTGAAATCACACTAAATGCTTTCAGTTATTTAAAGAATTACACTTTCTCCCTTCACCCCAACATAAAGTGGAGTGAAACTTCGTTGATTCCAAACTTGTTAATCCAAGGAGGAAAATTATTCTTGAATATATTTTCACTTTTTGCTTCTGATAGACAGGACACTGGTAAATTACCCAAGACAAAACAAAATATGAACATTATGATATTTAACCACAATGATTACTCCCTCAAAATCACCTTGTGAAAGCAGAGTCACTATCTCTAGCAATCCTTATTGTTACAACCATAATTTTTCAAATAGTTAATTACCATCTCTTAACTGGGAATTGCATTTCTTGCAAGTAGATTTGAGCTTTATAAGTTCAATGAATCAAATTCAGAAAACAATTTTCAATGATTTAATGCTCCACAAGCAAAGTATTTTATTGATTTTCCTCTATAAAACATTAAAAATAAGATGAAAAACAATAGAATCCTATGATTATAGCTTAGTCCAAATTACCACTGCTTAACAAATACAACCATGCTTTTTATTTGAGATGATCAGAACTTATTTTGAACCTGCACCTTAGCTTCTTTTTAATCCCTCTCAATGGTCATAAGATCCGGATTAAGATGGATCTCTGGTAGTATTACTCATTTCCCATGCATGTGAATCACTGAATATTCTGAATGCATACTGATCTAATACAAGTTCATTTCTAATCCTGATCCATCAAAAAAAGGATGTAACATCCAACCATCACTTAAAATAAGGGTAAAGTGATTACAACTTGTGATTCTCATTATTTTGCATTGCTGCATGTATGATGTATGATATCTACCTCAGCTCTCAAGTCTCAACCACACAATTTTGCATTACTACAGCCTCCTTTTAATCCTACAATGGTTAAAAATGCATGATTTAATTGTTCCACCAAGTTTTCAGAATGTGGGGATGTGTGAATATGGGAATGCATCCAAGTGGCATGTGGAAACACACCCCAAATTTTAGGGAATATCACAGGGGACGCAGGGTCCCTAACTTAAATTTAGAACTTTGAACTATTATGGTTCAAAGTTTTAACAAAGTCTAAAATCAGCTAATACCTAAATCACTTCTTGTATGGTTACTTAAGACATAATAATCAACACTGGAGAACCTCATGACTTACCATTTCTGATTGACTAGACATCATTACAAGAAGCAGAAAAAGGCAAGCATTTTATGGAAAACAAAAATATAAGAAATGGGCCATCAGATAATGCAACTAAAAAATCTAGTTTAGGGCAATGCTAGATGACCAGTTTACCTGATTATAAACAAATCCTTTCAACATGTTGAAGAAGAATTTGTTGATCATGAATAAGGCTGTATCTGGTTCAAACAGGTTATGCTAGGAACAACACACAAGATATAAAAATTGACAGAACATCAGGTATTCCAGAAAATGTTTGTATGTTTACCTCAAATAGCAATCTTGAAAACTGGATTACAGGATAAAAAAATACTAATAATAGAGTTGGGATTGATATGCAAAGATGCATTATATCTGAAAAACTACAGCAGAGAGGAAAATGCCAACTCTGAATGCCTTTACTTTTTCTTCTTTATTGTTTTGGTTTAGAACACCAAATCATCTCACTGTGGTTATGAAAAAGCACCACCATTTAGAACCAACCATTTGTGCAGATTTCAGCAATGTGATCATTGAATCAAATGTTCAGACAGGTTCCATCTCTGAAAGTGCTTCATCCAAAATTTTCTGTAATTCTTTGACCCTATACCTTGTGAGTGCCATGCAATCCTGCCCAAGGTAAACATCTGTTAGTAATTTTTTTAGAAATTACATCATCAGGCCATGTACCTGTTATGTGCTACCAGCCTATTATGGCATCTAAAGAAGTTGACTGTAAAATAGCTAGTGCAATTCCACACCTGTATAGTGGAAGTGGATGCAAGAGCAGAACCACCAGGCTTATAAAAGGAAACAAGGCGTCCAGAAGGATCAAGCACGACAGTGATAGTTGTCTGGAAAATCTTTTCTTCTTCAGCTGTAGGATCTGCTAATATATATTTCTTGTGCAACATGCATGTCAAAGAAAACGGAATTTTCCCTAGTGTCAGCTGCTGCCTTTGTTCTTGAACTTTAGGTTGTTCTTTGTTTCCATCTTCCAGAACAGTATCTCCAGTCAAGGGAATCACTTTTCCTTCTTCTGTCATAGAAACAGCTGGAAACCGCACTGCATTGAACACAGGAACACATAAGAACAGTACAGGAACAAACAATTGGAGAAACTTCATCACAATATACTCAGACAACAGTTCACAACAAAACTCATTGCAGTCACAGCGTTGTCTTTTCCAGCACAATTCCTCAGATAATCAGTTGTCTTAATGGCAGGATTGCCCTTCAGACATACTAGACCCTACTTTAGTAGAACTTAATATAGATATTAAAAATTGAATTAAACTTTGCAAATACATCATCTGCATAGGGATTCCAATAAAGTCAAATAAGAAATGCAATCATACCAAAAATAAAATTTGCACGTGCAAATGATTCAGATGTTGCCATGTTAGTGATTCATCAGTTATCAATTAAAAGAGTGTACAAGTGATTGGGCATTCACAAAAGAGGATCCTTTAGAACTCAACCTAATATCTTAGAAAACATAAAAATGGAAATTAAGAATGCCTAGTTGAAATAAGAAGTTTTCAAGAAAAAATGGACATACGTGAATTCTCTATAAAGGGAAGATAAATAACACTGAATAGCAGAGTTTGCAGTTTATCATTTTTCTTCAGAGATGATAAATCCATAAACATTCAAGGAAAATAGAACCAGAAATAAGATTACATTAAACCAGTCTGCAAAAAACATGGATGTGCATTATGTTGAATTTTGTAAATGTTATCAGTCTTCATAATGTATATTTTCATTATTTATGTATTTATTAAAGCATGTTCTTCATGCTCAAAAGATAATTATATTATTTGTATTTGTTAAAGAAAATTAGAAGTCTTGTCCTTCAAGACCTTCCAAAAGAGAAAAGTTGAATTTATATTGCGTCATGGCTTCACAAGATGACCAACTCGGCCCCTCCTGTTCAAGTCAGTCTGGCCCCTTGGAGGCACCCATTCGATATGGTATTTGACCTCTTCTCAAGCACCATTCGATCTGAACATCAAATCATCATAATTTCTTCTAGCCATTCAAGGAGATTAAGGAGCAGAACAAAGAGATTAAGGAGCAGATCGAAAAGACATTAAAGTGCAGGACGAATCTCAGTGAAGAGGCCGAAGTTTCTGTGGTGAATACTCTATGAAAAAGGCCGAAGTTCTGTGGTTATTCTCTGTGCTAAGAGGTCAAAGTTTTGTGGCTATTCTCTGTGCAAAGAGACGAAAACTTCTGTGATTACTCTCTGTGAAAAAGGGCCGAAACTCTGTGGTATCTCTCCGTTGTCAAGACCGAATTCCTGTGGAGAAGATAGGCCAAATTGCAGACCTTACTGCATATCTTTGACCGAGTTTTTTGGAGGGTTGACTTGGCTTCTTGATGGATTCCTGAGATTGTCATCTTGCCAGTCAGTCTGTCTATGATCTTGATTTTGATGTCTCTCTTGTTGAATTGATTCTATAAGAAAAAGATTGCTGGGATTTCCCCCATGTGGTTTTTCCCAAGGTAAACTCTTGTGTTCTTGTGTAACTGTCTCTTTATGATCTTCTAGCATTTTCTTTTACTGTTGATTGTAGAAAATCCTGTAGATTCACAAACTCCTGCAATTCACTAAAGCACGGGACAAGAATCTACTTCTACTTTCAACCAGCGGAAGTGAATAGATCGATGAAAACAATAATAGCAAGAGGAAGACAAATCAATGGCACATAACACAATAAGTTTTCTCGGGGAAAGCCACAACTCAAACCCCTATTATCTATATTGCATTAATCAGAAATCCAAGATGATAATACAATGCTTGTTCTCACAAGAACAATCCCAGCACTCAGTATAATCTATCCTCAACTCACAAGTAAGCTCTTGGCCAACACTTAGCCAATTCTCCAACTTTCCAAGCCCCTATTTCCTATGGCTAATTAGCCCATCTTAAAGGGAAACCAGTGCATCCAAAACTACGGAATCCCTTCTAGGTTCAGTTCCTGATTGCATGCACCATCTGTACAACTCAGAAAATTATACAACTGATAGTACACTATCCCTGCACTCTAGTCTCAACTGGGTCTTTCTCAGAATTGACATGCATGAGTTTCTGATGAGGGAATCTTCAGTTAACTGGAGTAGCACTAGTTAATGCATCAGTGCACCAACTGATTGTTAACTCACTATTAGTTCCAGAAACAGTTTGGAACTAATTTAACTGAACATAACTCAGTAAACTGAGTTATTTAATTACAATTCAGAATTAAACTCATCCTGGACCCCTATAATATAAGAAGAACATATACATGACTTCAGAAAGACTCCCAACTCGAAATTCCTAAGTTAACTAAGTCAACTCACTCTAGTTAACTATTACAAGTTGCTATGAGAATAGAATTCAATTTTAATTCTCAGTTTAATTCAAGGACAAATTAAACTGGAATTTTTGGATTCTTTTTTTATCATTTCTTGTTGTTATTTTCAACACTCTCTCTCAACAAGAAAGAAAGTCAACTCGATCCCGATCCTGAACCTTTGGAATGTTCTACATGCAACACTTCTCTCTAGTGTTGTTGCTACAGCGACTCCAGAAACAAAAAAACATCCAACCTGAATCAGAATGATGCCTCTATCATCAAAGTCTCTAATTGCTATTACCTTTGTCGACTGAAAACTCTGCGATTTTGTTGACTCTGCCTTCCTACACAGTTGTCAACCTTCTTTGTGCTTCTTCAGTATCTAACTGCTCTAGCCTCTGTCACTCTAATCTTTGACTGCATCAATCCCACTGATTCCTCCCGCTACTATGTACTTTGGGCTCCCGTAGTAAGGTATGATCCATGAGATAAAACGTCTCAATGGACCCTGCCCAATTTCAGCCAACTTGGGACTAGCACTTCACATCGCCCCACCTCACACCTAGAGGTCTGGTTGCATGTGCTCCCTCTGCCCACTTGGCTGGAAATTTCCCCCTACTAGAGGTCTCTGAATGACTGGATGCCTCTACTCGGTCTCCTCTCAGCTTCTCCAATTGTGGCTATTCCACAATTATCTAAGACTGCTTCTTCTCTGCTTGAGTGGATCTCTCCACTCGATCTCCTCTCGGCTTCTCTGATGTGGTTGCTCCACAAATTCTTGAAGCTGCTTCAGAGGCTTCTTCTGGGGTTGCATGTTGAGAGGTAATTTACTCTCCCTCTCAACCACCAAGTCTCTAACCTTTGCCTTGCTCCTCAAGGCTTTGCATGCATGTTGAAACTCAAGAGCATACAGGTTCTTGACTCGTGCACCAATTTGTTTCACCTACCCCGTGGTGATGCGTCTAAGGAAAACCTTTCCCTTACTAAAAACCACATCATAGCCACGGTCTTCCAATACCGCGACTGAAACAAGATTCTGCTTTAGTCCTGGAACATCCATCACATCTGTGATCCTGAGAGGGAGCCAAACTCCCTTTGAAAGGTAAACCATACTAATCCCAATAGCTCTATACCTCTCATCATCTCCGAACTCTATGATCTGCTTGAGGTCTTTCTCCTCAAAATCACTAAAGAGATCTCTATTCCCTGTCATATGGAATGAGGCACCGTTGTCAAGATACCAGACGCCTCCCATGGCAATGTTAGCCATGCATGCAATGTGAGTGAAATCAAATTTGAATTGTGACGCTAGAGCTTCAACTGCTGCCGCTACTGTTGGCTCCTTTCTTGCTTTCTTCTGTGGGTAGTTCTTGGCATAGTGCCCGTGCTCATGACAGTGAAAACACTTGACTTTCGTCAAGCCCATCTTCTTTCTGCCCTCCTCACCTTGGGACATCTTTCCCTTGGCCTTCTTTGCCTTACTCGCTAAGGCGAAATCCTCTTCCACTTCCTTGGACGAGGTCCCATCTCTAGTGTTCCTCTTGATCTCCTCCTGCATCAAATCCAACCACAATCGTTCCCAATCTGGCAGCTTCTCTCAACCATTGACAGAATCTTGATAACTATGCCAACTCTTTGGGAGTCCTAGAAGAGCAAGACTCGCCATATCATCCTTAGCAATGGTGATTCCAACACTTCCAAGTTCATCACGACATTGAGTGAACTTGGTCAAGTAATTTGGAATTGAGTCGCTCGCCTCCATCTTAATTTTTCGAAGTTTATCTTTCAATGCCAACTTCCTTTGGTCACTGCTATTCTGGAAAAGTTCCTTCAATGCTTTCCACATAGCATGCAGAGTTTCCTTCCCATGGAGACTCGAGACAATATGGTCTTGAACTCCCTCAAGGATTATCCTACCTCGCCCTTGCCACACACTTCTTCCATTAGGCTAGATTCTGAGCATCCGATGCCGATGGCTTAGGAATGTTTTGATCAATGAATTCCTTCAAGCCATTATCCTCCAGCACGGCCTCCATCCTGTCCTTCCAGGCTATATAATTCGAGTTGTCATCCAAGGCATACTCGAGGCGCAAACCCTAGAACACCATCTGTCGATCCTGAAGTATGTGTTGCAAATTCGAATTTCACCTATAACCCAAAACTCAAAACTTCGAAATCTCCTCTAGTATATTGTTCTCATCTCTGATAACATGTAGAAAATCCTGTAGGACTACTTTCAACCATTGTTTTAAGAAACGGCCGAGTCAACATTGACTCGGCCGAGTTGGTCCGGATCGATGGGCTGCCAAGTGAAACGATGCATAACTCGGTTCGGTCGGCTGAGTCAGCAATGACTCGGCCGAGTCATTCAACGACTCGGCCGAGTCATTGCTGACTCGGCCGAAACGGACTGAGTCCGCTATGAAACAGCCGAGTTGATGTGGCACGGTACCCGGACGCTAACGCAAGCAATTAAACTTATTTTTTATGGATTTGAAATTCGTTTGATGGTTATTTTGGAGTTCAAACAGTTATGTGATATTGCTAATTGTAGTTTGGGGTCCATATCCCCCTCCCAAACCCTATTTAACTCACCCAAGTGCTCTCATTCTCTCACAGCAATCTTATGCATTTGAGTGAGAGTCTTCTTTGAGAGTTAGTGAGCAGTTCTTGAGCTTGTTTTGGGGCAGCAGTGAGGAGCATTGTAGGTGGAGTGAGGAGCTTCTTGGGCAGCCATTTGGAGCAGCATTGAGGAGCTGATTCTTGGAGCAAGCTTGAGGAGGCAGTTGTGCTTGGAGGTATTTTTTTTCACCTCTATAAATTTGTTTTTGCTTAGTAAATTTGAGGTGCATATCTAGAAAGCTTAGAGAGTGTTTTTTGTCAAATAAATGAACATTGAATCAAGGTTTTTTTTTTTCATTTTCAGATTGTTTTCTTTCATTTCCTATTCAAAAAATGGCACCTAAAGCAAGAGATCCTGCTTGGGCATATGTTGAAATGGTTGATAGTCAAATGCAATGCAAATTTTGCCATAGGAAAATTAAGGAAGGTCCAGGGGGCATTAATAGGTTGAAGCAACACTTGGCAGGGATTAGAGGCCAAATTACCCCATGTACCTCACCAGATATTGGGGAGATTAGGCAGAATATGTTGGCCAACATTGAGAAATTTAAAGAAGATAAGGCTAGGCAAAAAGAATTACAGGCTGAAATTGGGAGGAAGAGGAGATACAAAAAATGATGGCTGCCAACCCCCATTATGATTTTGAGGGTTCTTCCTCTATCCCTCAAACCAATGCATCCAATCATTTCCGATATGTTCCTCCCTCTTTTGGTTCTCTTCAAGATAAGGGAAAGGGTAGAATGAAAAAGGGTGATGTGACTATCAAAAGTTATTTCACTCCGGCCTCCTCTCCATCAGATGCACATGGTCCTGAATTTTTTAAACCTCAAATGCAGCCCACTTTAGATGACCATTGGAAGAAAGAATTGAGGGAGTCTGCTTGTGATTACATAGCTAGATGGTGGTATGATGCTGATATCCCCTTTAATGCTGCTCATTCACCATATTATGAGCCTATGTTTGA
>APFE030853786.1:0-13581 GCA_000404065.3 Pinus taeda | reverse complement strand
GGCCACCCCTAGGCTGCCCCTCCCCGCCCGACCGGCGGCGGGTCGATTCCAAGCTTAGATAAAGCATCAGCAACCTTAACATAGTTGCTGATAAATAACCCCTTAAGAAAATCCCGAAGACATTTAATAAGTTGCCACCAGCCCTGTACATGTGAATGAGAAATATGTGAAAATCTCAAAACATAATTGATAATAGTTTGGCAATCTAGTTATATTTAAGATAATTATATTTATAATATTCATGATAATTTTACTTATATATTGAAATAAATTCTCTTCTTTCATTTGACAAATACACTAACGCAACTAGGTAAGTGGCTATTAGCTCACCTCATAGAGAACAAGAAGTTACGGAGAACATTTTATAAATCAAATCACAAATTATATTTTTAAAACTTAAATGTTGTATGGTTCTATTGATATAGAAGAGACCAAAATATATTTGCGTATTTCATTTTTAATTATAAAATTAAAAGATACAATGAGAAGAGATTAATATGTAAATATTAAGTTAAAAAAATGTTAACATGGTTATATATAAAGTATCTTATATTTATTTTAATTCCCGATTATTAAGTCTTTAAGTTGATTAAATTTGTTGGTAAAATTACTTTATTGAAAATTTATCACGTATTAGTAGTGACCATCTTGCCTGCCTCCATAGTGGTCGATTCCCAGGGAATCGACCATCTTGGAGGCAGGCAAGATGGTCACAAATTATATTTTTAAAATTTAAATGTTGTATGGTTCTATTGATATAGAAGAGACCAAAATATATTTGCGTATTTCATTTTTAATTATAAAATTAAAAGATACAATGAGAAGAGATTAATATGTAAATATTAAGTTAAAAAAATGTTAACATGGTTATATATAAAGTATCTTATATTTATTTTAATTCCGGATTATTAAGTCTTTAAATTGATTAAATTTGTTGGTAAAATTACTTTATTGAAAATTTATCAAGTATTAGTAGTGACCATCTTGCCTGCCTCCAAAATGGTCGATTCCGGGAATCGACCATCTTGGAGGCAGGCAAGATGGTCACAAATTATATTTTTAAAATTTAAATGTTGTATGGTTATATTGATATAGAAGAGACCAAAATATATTTGCGTATTTCATTTTTAATTATAAAATTAAAAGATACAATGAGAAGAGATTAATATGTAAATATTAAGTTAAAAAAAATGTTAACATGGTTATATATAAAGTATCTTATATTTATTTTAATTTCGGATTATTAAGTCTTTAAATTGATTAAATTTGTTGATAAAATTACTTTATTGAAAATTTATCACATATTAGTAGACTAGTAGTGACCATCTCGCCTGCCTCCAAGAGTCGATTCCCGGAATCGACCATCTTGGAGGCAGGCAAGATGGTCACAAATTATATTTTTAAAATTTAAATGCTATATGGTTCTATTGATATAGAAGAGACCAAAATATATTTGTGTATTTCATTTTTAATTATAAAATTAAAAGATACAATGAAAAGAGATTAATATGTAAATATTAAGTTAAAAAAATGTTAACATGGTTATATATAAAGTATCTTATATTTATTTTAATTCCGGATTATTAAGTCTTTAAATTGATTAAATTTGTTGGTAAAATTACATTATTGAAAATTTATCACGTATTAGTAGTGACCATCTTGCCTACCTCCAAGATGGTGGATTCCCAGAATCGACCATCTTGGAGGCAGGCACGATGGTCACAAATTATATTTTTAAAATTTAAATGCTGTATGGTTCTATTGATATAGAAGAGACCAAAATATATTTGCGTATTTCATTTTTAATTATAAAATTAAAAGATACAATGAGAAGAGATTAATATGTAAATATTAAGTTAAAACAAATGTTAACATGGTGATATATAAAGTATCTTATATTTATTTTAATTCCGGATTATTAAGTCTTTAAATTGATTAAATTTGTTGGTAAAATTACTTTATTGAAAATTTATCACGTATTAGTAGTGACCATCTTGCAATCAACCATCTTGGAGGCAGGCAAGATGGTCACTACTAATACGTGATAAATTTTCAATAAAGTAATTTTACCAACAAATTTAAAGATACAATGAGAAGAGATTAATATGTAAATATTAAGTTAAAAAAAATGTTAACATGGTTATATATAAAGTATCTTATATTTATTTTAATTCCGGATTATTAAGTCTTTAGATTGATTAAATTTGTTGGTAAAATTACTTTATTGAAAATTTATCATGTATTAGTAGTGACCATCTTGCCTGCCTCCAAGATGGTCGATTCCGGGAATCGACCATCTTGGAGGGATTAAAGACTTAATAATCCGGAATTAAAATAAATATAAGATACTTTATATATAACCATGTTAACAATTTTTTTAACTTAATATTTAAGTATTAATCTCTTCTCATTGTATCCCTAAATTTGTTGGTAAAATTACTTTATTGAAAATTTATCACGTATTAGTAGTGACCATCTTGCCTGCCTCCAAGATGGTCGATTCCCGGAATCGACTATCTTGGAGGCAGGCAAGATGGTCACTACTAATACCTGATAAATTTTCAATAAAGTAATTTTACCAACAAATTTAAAGATACAATGAGAAAAGATTAATATGTAAATATTAAGTTAAAAAAAAAAATGTTAACATGGTTATATATAAAGTATCTTATATTTATTTTAATTCCGGATTATTAAGTCTTTAAATTGATTAAATTTGTTGGTAAAATTACTTTATTGAAAATTTATCACGTATTAGTAAGGACCATCTTGCCTGCCTCCAAGATGGTTGATTCCCGGATCGACCATCTTGGAGGCATGCAAGATGGTCACAAATTATATTTTTAAAATTTAAATGTTGTATGGTTCTATTGATATAGAAGAGACAAAAATATATTTGCGTATTTCATTTTTAATTATAAAATTAAAAGATACAATGAGAAGAGATTAATACGTAAATATTAAGTTAAAAAAAATGTTAACATGGTTATATATAAAGTATCTTATATTTATTTTAATTCCGGATTATTAAGTCTTTAAATTGATTAAATTTGTTGGTAAAATTACTTTATTGAAAATTTATCACGTATTAGTAAGGACCATCTTGCCTCCTCCAAGACAATCGATTCCCGGAATCGACCATCTTGGAGGCATGCAAGATGGTCACAAATTATATTTTTAAAATTTAAATGTTGTATGGTTCTATTGATATAGAAGAGACAAAAATATATTTGCGTATTTCATTTTTAATTATAAAATTAAAAGATACAATGAGAAGAGATTAATATGTAAATATTAAGTTAAAAAAATGTTAACATGGTTATATATAAAGTATCTTATATTTATTTTAATTCTGGATTATTAAGTCTTTAAATTGATTAAATTTGTTGGTAAAATTACTTTATTGAAAATTTATCACGTATTAGTGGTGACCATCTTGCCTGCCTCCAAGATCGTCGATTCCTAGAATCGACCATCTTGGAGGCAGGCAAGATGGTCACTACTAATACGTGATAAATTTTCAATAAAGTAATTTTACCAACAAATTTAATCAATTTAAAGACTTAATAATCCGGAATTAAAATAAATATAAGATACTTTATATATAACCATGTTAACATTTTTTTAACTTAATATTTACATATTAATCTCTTCTCATTGTATCTTTAATTTTATAATTAAAAATGAAATACACAAATATATTTTGGTCTCTTCTATATCAATAGAACCATACAGCATTTAAATTTAGAAGATATAATTTGTAATTTGATTTATAAAATGTTTTCCGTAACTTCTTATTCTCTATGCGCTGAGCTGACAGCCACTTACCCAGCTGCGTTAGTGTATTTGTCAAATGAAAGAAGATAATTTATTTTAATTTTGAAAATACATATAAATCATAAAGATTTTAAACAATAAATAAAAAACATTTTAAAAATTTAAATTTGAAAAAGCAAACAATATTTTTAATATAAATATAAATTAAATATATGTATTTAAAAAATGATTATTAAAATTTTGATATAAAATTTCATAATATTTTAAAATTTTGAATTTTAGAAAGGCAATAGTATATTGTTAATATAAATATAAATTAAATTATATATTATTAAAAAATGATTATTAAAATTTTAAAGTAGTTAGCCACATAGATCATATATCTCTATGAAAAAAGCTACTAAAACTTTAATAATAAATTTAACAATGAAAAATTTTGTTCATTATTACGATAAATTGAACAATGAAAATTTTTGTTCAAAATTACGATAGACCGTGTGGATAGTGAGGATTACTGATAACCACACGTCTGGCCTGTTAGTAATTTGGGACAACTGCTCCAAGCTAAATTTTTTAAGTTAAAAAAAATCATTCAAAAACGTAAGAGCTCAATGAAGACATTTAATGTAATCTATTTCACTACAAGGGCAATGAATTCGTTTAATGCATTAACGGTGTATTTTTTCAACCTCAATAAAATAAAAATCTTAACTAGTTATACAATTAAAGGCAAAAGCGATTATAATATAAATAATTTTTTATTAATGTATATATTTACCTTATTAACCATGGGTCAATTTAAATTAAGAAAAAAGCAATTATAAATAAATATTATCAATAATAATGAGAAATTTATGGATTTTTTTTTTAAATTGAAATAATCTCAAATTTCTAAAAATTTGTGGGTGGGGAGAACTAATCTAACTTTTTAAATTTATTAGAAGTAATGGACCATTTATTTAAATAAAACTTGCTTATGTATAATGAATGTTATAAATGATAATGAAGAACTTATCATGTAAGAAGGAATTAAAAAAATTTCATGGGAACCACTTTATATGAATGCAATTTTTTAAATATATTAAAAGTCAATGCAACATAACAAACGCTATAATGCATTACAAATGTATTTAATTTTTTAAATTTATTAAAAGTCAATGTAACATAACAAACTCTATAATGCATCACTGTTGGAAGTACTACACACCTACATACAGAAACTTAGTTAGAGCATGGGATTACATGCACAATTATAATGAATGAGAAGTTATGAAACATTTTTATGTTGTTGGATTATGTCTTAAGTATGATAAATTTTATTGTTTAAATATCTACAATGCAATATCAAATTAGAGATATAATGTCTGTTTTATTCAGTATACAAATAAAGACTTTTGATTTCATTGAGTGATATACTTTGTTCATAATGTCATGGTTTTTTAATTTTATAGTTGAAAAAATTTCAATTTCTTTTGTATCTAGCATGGTGTGGTTGAAAACATGTTAAATTTATACTTAGGAAAGAAAAATGATATTCTACCATAAACATTAATGTGTTTTTTCCTTAAAAATTAACTTTGTTTGAGACATAAAAAATTGGTTTTATTAGCATTTTTTAAAAAGTTTGAAAATTGACCCTAAAAAAAAACGTTATTCCAGTAGCATCACTTTCGTTTTGAAGCTATATTTTGCACGAAAATTTCGTAGTCACCGCCATTTTTAAAACACGTTCAAAATTGGCACCTAAAAAAAAAACATCGTTCCAGTATACACACTTTTCGTTTTTAGCACTGTTTTTGATGTTTTTTGGGGTTTCTTCGGCCAGAGTTCCCATTTTGAGTTTATAGTTCCCGTTTCAAAGTTTACATTGTTTCAAAGGAAAGTGCATCGCATGCTTCTTTGATTGGCATGGTCCAAAGTCTGGATCAGCATCCTGATGATGACATGGCTCCACTGATCAAAAAATATTTATAAGAGAATCATATCCACGCCATAAGAAACTTGTGAAAACTTCCATAATCACGCATACAAGGGAGCAAAGAGAAAAATTCTTTGAACTTTTTGCCTTCAAGCGATGCAAGAAACATATTGCACGTGTTGCTGCTCCAGACACAAAAAATATGCGAGCTGAAGTGTTTTTTATGGAGGAGTTGACCTCAAGCTGCACAAAGACCATCTCCCAGCAAACATTTAGGCTGTAATTCTTAATGGACTATAGCTCTTAATAATTCTTGAACATTGGAAAAATGACAGAAAAATTGAAATCCAAACTCCCCTGTTCCAGGGCTAGATCATACCCCAAACTTTTAAGTGAGCCCATATACTCGTTTCATCGATTCTAGAGTATTGGATAAAAGCATTGCAATGGTCATTGGACCAACCCCACCAGGCACAGGAGTAATTGCGCAGACTATTCTTGAAGCCTCTTCATAGCAAACATCACGAATTAATTGGTAACCTCTTTTAGTATTGGGATCCTTGACTAGATTTATGCCAACATCAATTGCCACAGCGCCAAGCTTCAACTAGTCATCACGAACCAAGTTTGCCACACCTGTAGCAGAAATGACAATATATGCTTTCCGAGTAAATCTTCAGCATTTTTTGGTGTAAAAATGCACAATAGTAACAGTTGCATTGTGACTCTGCAAAAGCATAGGAGCAGGTGCTCCAACAATATTGCTACGGCCTAACACTACAACCGTTTTTCCCACCATATCTATACTAGATCAAATTAGAAACTCTATGCATCCTTTTGGTGTTCAAGGGACAAATAAAGGTTCTCTCCATTGCAGGATTTGCAATCTGCACTAATACCACTTTGCCGCTCCACTCAGGATGTTGCTTAAGCAAATGTTCCAATGCTAGCAACTTCAAACTGATACCCTTGAATATATCTATGTCATCAACACCCAACAACATTTTCTTCCCCTTGAATTGTTTCTTCAGCTCCCAAATGTAGCCTCTCTTTGGTTTATAATCAAGACCAAGCATCCTACCTGTTAAATCGCTTCCTTAGAAATGTAGCAAGCACCATGAAATGGTAGTCAAGTACCCAAACGTAGTCATCATCAGGGTTGATTACTTCTATGACCTTGTCTGCAAAGATCTTGTTAGCAGACACATAAGCCTGCCAAAGGGATCGATCAAAGCGGCCTCCATGATCTGGAGCAAGGGGCAATGAGGGTTCTTGCTAAGTTTCAGGAAAACTTAGCAATTCCCAAGCACAGTTATGGTTATATTTCAACCAATGGAGGGGATATGTATTTAGGGGGATCTTGTATATATTTTTAGTACGGGGAGGGAAGAATAACTGGGATTTACATAATAAGTTAGAAGTTAATATGAAATTTGATCAGAAAGCGCTAAGGATAGAAATCTTAGGCTTTAAAGGGGAAATAGGACTTTTAGCAGAAGTGTGAACATTCCTTGAGTAAAGAAGATCTTTACCAAGGCAATTGATATGAAAATGATGAGACTAAGAGATATCAAGCAGATCTTGACCTCTTTTTAGGGGAAGTTAGCGAGTGTTTGAGGAAAGAGGAAGAAGGGGAATTTAGACATGCCTCGCTTGAGCTCCTCCAAATGGAAACTGCCTTATGCTTGAGATGTGAATGGATATGACACTTGAAAACATGAAATGAAATGGATCACAAGCCATGATTATGCCACCACAACGCTACCTACCTGGCCTACTCACCTAGCATTTTTTCTTCTTTTGGTTTGGGTGCACTTGAACTAGCATACCCAGCCTTTCAACCTTTCTTTCAGCTATCCTCCTATCTAAATCGATCCTTGTCTCTTCCGGGGCTCAGATTAAGCTGATGAGCACCCTTGTTTCTCTACCTATTTACCAATCCGCCAAGATTAAGCTTGTTTGGACAGATATTCATCTCTATATTCTAAAAAAAGCAATTGAAACCTAGGGAAGCCAAGATTAAAGTGTTTGGCCTTCCCTTAACTGAACAACTCTTCAAAATTGGAATAACTTATCAAAATGGAAACTCTGTGGAAATATGGAACCTTTACAGTAATAAAAAGATGACATATTTGGCATGCAAACAGTCAATCATGAAATATGAACACCTATTGCAATAGGAGGCTAACAGTAGGACCGCGCGCTAACGTGGTACATTCAGTACAGTATTAATAACCCAATGTCCACGTTGGCAGATATCCAGGCTGTGCTGAATAGAGATTTCTATAGACCTAAGTCTCAAGTCCAATAAATTGTGGTATTCGAGGAGATCATGATGAATCCTGGGGAAACACCTTGGGATTTGGATCAAAGGTTGAAGTTTATGATCCATGAAGCCAACATGAACCTAACTGATGGGCAACACTGTGAATGGTTTGTGGCCTCGCTCCTGCCCCACCTAAGGGTTGCACTATCACAACAGAAGATTGGAACCAAAGCAGGAGCTCTGGAAACCGCGATGAGATTGCATGAGACACCAATGCAAGATGCTAATCTGGGGGTTCAGCAAATTCACGCATATTTGCAAAACCTTTGCCTTGAAATGCAAATTCTAAAGAAGGACAGATATTCTCGTCCAAAGGCGCACGAAGAATTTTTGTGCATAAAATGCAAAGGCCAGGGGCATGATAAGGATCACTGTCTATTCTTTGTGAACTATGTTTCAGCAGGGGGGCCAATGCCTCTACGGTCAGAGGCTGTGACAATGCCAAGTTCAGGGCCCACACTATCGTGCGCTATATGCCAGGTGGCTGGGAAACATGCGATTGACAATTGCCATTTGCTGCATAAATTCGTACATAAACCACAACAAATCTTATGCAATTTATATCAATAAGTAGGTCATGACTAGCGCAATTGTCATAGTTACAAATTAATGATGGACAGGACACCTGCATACAACGTGGCCTCTGAACCAAGGCGTTGGCGGAACGCGAGGTGAGTATCAGGGACGCGGCCGAGGCCGTAGTAGAGGAGGGTGTTGAGCCCTGAAATTACATCTCTTTTCCACACTTTCCTAGACTTGTCCCCGTCACTAGTACCTCATAAGCTATCAAACATCATTACATATTGATTCCAAACGAGCATTTAAGTGGTTTTATAACTATGTTTTTGTGTTTTTTGTTTGACTTAGATTTTGCTCATTAGTTGCGGAATGCAACCACTTTCCGCAGCTATTTTTGTTGATCTATAGGTTGCAGGTGTCATCAAGCAAAATGAGGCATGTGGGCAAGTTCGAAATGACCTGGACATGGATTAGGTCCTATTGGTTCAACAAAATTCGCAGAGGAAGCCCTTGGTTAAACAGTGGTCAAATGAAGAGTTATACGGCAAGCAAGACTCTGTTTTTGAACACGTGAAGGATCCAGAACCGTTCCTAGAGCCATGGGTTCATTTTGACAGCTATAGACTGCCCCCACAATGCGAATCCAACAGCCACTTTTGATAGATTGAATGATCTTGGCAACCATTATGCTAAGCTTATGGATGTTGTCCTTTTATGTGTCCTTAGTTGAAGATGTTTCATAGGAAAAAAGTTATGAAATTTTTCTTATAAATAACGCGTTTCCAAACGCATAGAACTAGTTAATTTTGATGTCGTTTTTCTGTTATTCATTGTATTGTGCCGTGATCTGGTCCTGCTGTTGTAACGAGAGGATTCTTCCTCTGTTTTTCAATATAACCAGACTTTGTTTAATATGACTATGTGACCGTAATTCTAGATTGATAGCGTGTTGACCAAGGCCGTGCAGAGGGCCCCTGCTGGCTAAGGTTTTGTTTCCTTCTTTTTGTAAAGTTTTTATGTGTCGTTTCCTTATTTCCATTGCACATATTTCATAGTTATCCACCTGTGTATATTTCTTTAGTTATGATATTAACATTTCATTCCCGCACATGATTTTTCAAGCTTTGTATATTGTTGCTAACACTTATCAGGGTGTGTTTCAGGATAAGCTAGGATCGGGCATTTTCATACAATTTTTGCAATAACTAGTGAGATGAGATTAGCCTCTCTGCTGATTTTGCTTTCCTTAGTTTTTTTTTCAATTCCAGTTATGCTTTGATTTCAGTCTTATTCACTTGCTTTGTTAGTTAGTTTAGATATCAAAGTCCTCATATCATTGACGTTATCTCCTAAAGCCATAGCTTAAACCCGAAAATACTACCTGGCGAGCTATCAGACTATGAATGATGTGATTTGATTTTAGTTTTATTTTTTTGCAGTTAGATATCAAATTCCTCATATCATTGACGTTATCTCCTAAATCCATAGCTTAACCCTGAAAAGACTACTTGGTGAGTTATCAGACTATGAATGATGTGATTTGATTTTAGTTTTATTTTTCTGCAATTAGATATCAGATTCCTCATATCATTGACGTTATCTCCTAAAGCCATAGCTTAACCCCGAAAAGACTACTTGGTGAGCTATTGGACTATGAATGATGTGATTTGATTTTAGTTTTATTTTTCTGCAATTAGATATCAATTCCTCATGTTATTGACGTTATCTCCTAAAGCCATAGCTTACCCCGAAAAGACTACCTGGCGAGCTATCGGACTATAAATGAAGTGAATTGATTTTACTTGTATTAGTTTGGAGTTTTTGATTTGTTTGAGTGCAATGGATTAATTTATTTTTTCTGTATTTAGATGAGCAGCAGAGTTAGTGATTTCATGATAAGTAGTTCATCATTTGTTTGATTTTAATAGCAGCACATTTCCATTCTTGTTCAAGTACTACTTTCATTACTAGTATGTTTTAGGACCTTCTGAAGTGTTAAGTTCTAAAAATCATTATAGAGGACATAATTGCCTTAAAATCTATATCCATACTTGCTTTCTAGAGTATTCTTAAAACTCAGGGATAGGATTTCCATTCACATTAGGAGATAAATGAAGATAAACCTCCAAAACAAAATAAAAATTGAAAACAATAAAAAGTAAGAAATAGGTTGTCTTACACATATAGTGCGCCACACTTAATCAGTTTACGACTCCCGGATTGATAATTAATGTAGCAATTTAGGACATACTAAATTGACTAAAAATTTTGGGGCCGCTACCGGGGAAGTGTAACTAGGTAGCCAATCTCTTACACAAAAAAAAAGAAGGGAAAAATTGATAACTTCTTGAAGTATGCTCTCCTCTTGCACCTAGTGTGATCTGGAGGATTAGAAAGGAGAGTTATTAGTTCAATAATTTCTTGATTATGCTCTCCTCTTGCACCTAGTGTGATTTGGAGGATCAGAAAGAGAATTATTACCCTGACTTGAAAAAAAAAAAAAATGGCATGCATAGAGCAAGTGATTCTAGGGGAAGGTTTATAGCTAGGGCCAAGAGTTCGATTTTCACAACTCCAGCTATTTCAAGGCATAAAAAATATTCACCTCCATCTACTCCCAACGTTAGGATTCTAAGAAATCAAGGAGCAGCAGCTGAATTAGAGGATTCTCCCACACTATCTACTAAATCTGATATAGGAGAAGAACCTTTCTTCACTTCTACAGGGGAACATGTTGTAATCAAAAAAGTAGAATCACCTGAAGAAGAGGGAAAGGGAGAAACTCTCTCTCGTCTACCATTGATAGAAGAGCCAAAAGACTCTGAGGAAACTATCATGACGGAGGAAGTAGTAGATGGATTTGGAGGAGGCGGTAGAGGTAGAGGAAGAGGAAATAATGGAGGCAACAATGGTGGAGCTAGAGGTAATAATGGAGGAAATAGGGAAGGAGATAAATCATTTGGATTCCCTATAGTTGATGGGGAAACCCATGCAACAATAAAAATCATCTCACCATCTATCCTCCCAAACTTTTATGGGTTGCGAAGTGAGGATCCTGAAACATTTCTGTTTGAGTTTGAAGTCTTGTGCCGAACCTATGACTATATGGAAGACTCTCAAAAACTCAAACTGTTTCCTTCAACATTGAAGGTAGCTGCTTTGAAATGGTTCATGGGATTAATCACCCAATCTATTAGGACTTGGAATGATATGAAACAAACATTTTTGGATAGATACCTAGACTATTGTATGCCCACTAATCATAAGGATGAGGTATTCAAGATGATGCAAAAAGAAGATGAAAACTTGGAGGATTTACTTGAAATATTTCAATACAACTTAAAGAGAGCAAAAATGAGTAATTTAGATGAGGAAACCTTGAAAGCCCTTCTATTGAAAGGCATTAGAAATGAATGGATAGATATTTTAAACATGATGGAAAAATGAGACATTTCTCAACTTCCACTATGTGACATAGCAGAACTATGTTTCGATCTTTCGAGGGGAAAATCTAAAATAGGAAAAGGGCCTAGAGATCCTTCTCTTGTTAGAGCAAACAAATCTACAACTGGATCAGTAAGTAGGGCAGAGATTGGCAATATGATTGATGAGTTCAAAATTGATATTCTAGGGAGCCTTAGTGAACAACTAGACACCCTTAAAATACAAAACAAACAGAAAACAGAAACTGATGCCTTGGCCATCTTTTGTCCAAAATGTAGGAAGAAACATGCTCTAAGCGGATGCCCCTTGGATGCAAAAGTTGTAGAAACATGTATGATTTTCTCAGAAAGTCATGAGACCAAGGATTTTCCTTCAATCCCTGGGCTCAAAGCTGTCTTTCAAGAAGATCCAAATCCAGTAGAGTCCCTTCGTTTTGTTTCAAGAAGACCTTGGTAGGGGCAACAAAATTAAGGATTTAACAACACTATGAACTTTCAGCCCCTGCCAAATTGGAATTCTTGGTGACAACCTTGGCCCTAACCTCAAAATCCATATCAATCATGGGCATAAGGGATGCAAAATCCTTATGGGAGGTTTGCTCAATTTTATCAATATCCTCCATATTTTCAAAATCAACAAAATCCACAACTTTCATTGCCATTTCCACAACAACAACCTTCTCAACAAAATCCAAATCCTCAACTCTTGCTTCCATTTCAACAAAAGACAAATCAACTACCAACTTAGCCATTTCCAAATCCGAACAATAAAAATCCTCAGAATTCCTACATGGTAGAAGGAAAACAATTTCCTACCTATATGATGGTTCCTCTTAATGATGTTCAACTCAAATCTGGTAGAGTTTTAGAAAATCCTTCTATAGATGTTCAAGAGCAAGATACCTCTAAGGAGGATTCTCTGAAAGTCAATAAAGGTTTTGAGGAAGCATCTCTTCAAAACCCAATCATTCAAAAAGAAAAAGAAAAAGAGTTAACCCCCACAACTCCTATATTTGAGCAACCTGCATCTTCATCCACACCTCCTTTCCCTGAAAGATTACAAATTAACAACGGGTTGGAAAAACAAATCTTGTTGCCTGACTATGATTTTCTAGGTGAATTAAAGAATGTATGTATCAAGATTCCCTTGCTACAATCCATTAGAGGAATTCCTATTCTAGAAAAAACAATAAAGGAGTTAAGTCTCAAAAGACCAAGAAGGAAACAAAGAGATACAAGAAGAATCCACCTGGTAGAAAAAATTGCAGATATCATGATGAGAAAAATTACCATGCAGAAATATGTGGATCCAGGTAGTCCAATTGTCAAGACACATATAAATGGGATAGAAATTCCAAATACTTTGATCGACTTAGAGGCTGCTATAAACATTATGAGTAGACAAACTATGGAACAGCTTAAACTTCCTAATCTTCTTTTTACACCCACCTTACTGCAACTTGCAGATAGATCAATAATCAAACCAGATGGTGTATTAGAAGATATTTCAGTCTCCTTAGATTCTTGGGAATATCTAGTAGATTTCCTGATTTTGACTCCCAAGAGTAATTTAGGAGGGCACCCACTCATCTTAGGAA
>APFE030853784.1:0-78319 GCA_000404065.3 Pinus taeda | reverse complement strand
TATAATCTTATTAGTCCCTGCCTTCAGGCATGGGACTATAGTAATCGATCACGATGGACATAGCATTAATTTAGCTGCTTTTAGCTGCTTTTACTTGCTTTTATTAGCGATAACCCAAGTTCTCAGCAACATATTTATTAGTCGTGTTATTTGGCCTCTTCCCGAGGACCGAAGCTTGACCGAAGCTGAACCGAAGCTAAAACAATAGGTTATCTTCTTTGTTTATGTGACATTTTGAAACTTGTAAATCCTACTGCGTAAATTAATGTTAGTATTAGTTGAGGAAATTAAATGTTAGTTCAAACAGTGAGGAACATGCTGGTATATGTGAACATATAACCATCCACAGGTTCCTGGCTACACCTGGCTACCCCGCTACACTTGGCTACCCACGCTCCTTCCAGGATAGCCTTCGCACAGTTCAGCTGGTGTTTTCGAGCATACGCGCTGTCGAACATACGGGCGGTGATGGCATCTTGATAAGAGGACTGTTGCTGGAGGCATTGTTGCAAGCTTCAGCACCCCTATTTTTGTTGCAGGCTCTACGTGCGGTGACACTTCTTCATTTCACTTCTTCATTGTATTTCTTTTGGCCAGCTCATTTGACGCATAGCTCTGGCGCATAGTACCTCTCAGACGAACTACATACTTTGCAATGTATGGTCTCTGTGTGAGGCGAAATCGCTCTGAGTTCCACCATGTTTGGACCTCTGCTACTTCTGCCTCAATTTTTGCTTCCTCGTCCATCATCTGCACCACATTCATTCCACAATCTATATAAGTTTTACACTTTAACAGTGAAATGACACAGTTTAGGCTTAGCTTTATGTTTCAAATCACATTTAGCCCCAAAATGGCTGAGATTTTATTCTGGAAGAACATGGTCATCACTTATCAGGTATAATCAGACAAAGTTTTCAACCAAAATTCAGAGCTGGCCAGGTAAAGACTTGTTGTAAAAAGCAAACTGAAACCAATTTTTTTATATTTCATATTGTTGTCCATAGTTTCGCCTTTTCAATTCAAAGTTCATTTTTGGTCATCTGAATAAGTCTAGTTGAAATGCTTTATTCTGTTATTGTTTGATTTTTTTTTTATATACAGAATAGAAAATGATATGCTAAATGTTTAGATTTTTGAACGAGTGCAATAAATTTCTCTCAATTTGCAGTATTAACACTTGGGAAAAATTTGCAGTATTAACACTTGGGAAAATGTCTGCAATCCTTTGCATGTGCTGTTTTTCATGTTTTTACTTGAAACTAATTTGTGACATTTCCCGAGGCCACACCCCAACTGTGACAACCCATAGCCCAATGCAGTAATAAATCAACATAATAATTTTATTTTCTTATTTTATGGATTCATCTAGTTGTGTGTGTGAGCAGGCCTGTTCTAGCACTTTTTTTAATGACTACGAAACGTATTTTCTTGGCTTTTAAGTCTGTCAGGAAATTTTGTACTATGAAATAGGGCGACTTTGTAATCTGGACTCCAATACTTAGCTTGTGGAGGCTGCCTTTGCAGCTCACTTTTTTTTCCTCTTTTCCTAAAGAGAGAGCCTAGTATGCACATATTTAAATTTTGACAGGATTAATCAATGAATTTGTTTTCAAATTTTTGTGAGATTCAAAGTTAATCAATGAATTTATTTTCAAATTTCGCTGAGATTCTAAAGATGGTCAGAATTACACATTGGCATGACCTGATTTTCAGTAGTTAAGGTGGACTTCTTTTTAATTTATTACATAGGCCACAACAGGTGAATTATAACAATATCCAGTAGGTGCAATTACAGCAATATCAGTATAGGCTTGGCCTGGATAGTAACTACCACCCTCCAAGCGCAAGATCCAAAATGTAATCAGACCTGTTAACCATTAGTGCAAACATGCTGCTATTGCTAGAGAGCATGCCCATTGAACTGAATCCCTGCATCTGGAGAATATTCCAGATAGTGACTAAAAAATATATTGTTCCTAGGAAGAAAGGAGGCTTGTGTACACAACAAATCAATCAATAAACAACTCATATAGGCAAATGCTCCTGGCAAGAAGCACCTAAAATGCGCAATGTTCATGACATTGGTAAAGGTCTTATGAGGATCGAATCCAAGAAAGGAGCTATGAACATGATCCTATAAAACATGGCGTCCTATAATGAACATAAATCAAACCATCAATACTTAGCTAGTAGGGTCTTGGTTCTTCGGTGAGGGAGTATTATGCTGTCCACCGGGGTTCCATTCTCACTGTGGTCTACCCCACCCGAACAACATGTAAAAAAGAGATGAGGCCGGGGCAAACCTTAGGATTTGGAGAAATAGAAACCCCTCGGCAATTTTGGCAGAATAGATATACCTCAGAGCTAACACCTTGGCTGAAGGAAGTCCATGTTATGAGTTGCGACCCCGGGGCATGTTTGCGGAAAGCAATTCTAAATCAAACTAATTACGAAAAAAAATCAAGGCAAGAATACCCCCTTGGTGCATGATGCTTGGAATGAAAATTAATTAAATAAACTAAACAATTAACCTATGACATGGCCCAGATCAGAGAACGCTGAAGAGATACCGGCCTTGTAGTCAGTCTGTTAGTCTTGAAATCAAACTTAATTTGGATCCAACATAGTAATGGGCATGGTTTATTGGTTGATAAAAAAAATGTTGACATACCTAAGTGATAGCGATCTCCAAAGTGGGTAAGAGGTTGAGCTGAGAATGGGAAAGAGGAATAATATCGATGATCTCCACGGCTTTTGTGCTAATGTTGTTATTGTCCTCTGAAACAGGGGATTGTTTGAGTCTGCCCACTAAGATGCCATTGACAGCGGAGGTCTTATGCTTCAAGGCATGCAATACAAGTTTCACATAGCAGTCTAACTTATCTCATATCTGGACTCCCCATTATGCCTTCGCGAGGTCTAATTCAATCCGGATCTCAACCTAGTTCGATGAAAATTAAGGTCATTGACCCTGCATAAAATACAAAAATTCCCAATAGTTCTTAAACTATGTTTGCCAGAGCGCATCCTCATCCTTTCTCCTTTTTCATGGGCAAGTGAGGCTATTAGTATTTATACATTGCACTTCTACCTCTTTCCAGTCCCAGCCAAATCACTTCCCCTTCTTCCTGCAAATCTCAGTCAGATCCTAACCTGAATGAACAGCTTCCCATCCGTTGAGATAGTCTCAGGCAGAGTCTCGCCGAGAAGAAATATTGGTAACCTATTGGATTCAGACAGGATTGGAAATCTGGAGATCTCCAGATGGAATTCGACATCCAAAACACAGGTTCTCCATGTCGTCCGATTAACCAGATTGGAAATACCCTCCATTTCGCAATCCAGCCTTTACGGTTCCCATATCTCCACACATGCCGAAGGTACACCATGATATACAGGGCAATCTTAGCAACTGTGTTGTATGAGCACGTTTGTTTCTTCCCGCAACAACAGTCCATAATGCAATCTGAATTCTGTGTCGATTGAAAATCAAAGGGCAGTAGCTTTTATGCCTCACTTACGGGGTAACACGTAATCGCCTTCTTGGTGTGTATAAGTGTAGCATGTGGCTTGCATGCAAGGTGTAACATTAGTCATAATAGTTTTAATCATTAGTCATAGAGCGATAGCGGTATAAACATGTGTATATAATCTTTGGTAATCTTGATATATACGCGCGCTATAGTTTAATGCTGCCATATATTTTCCAGTGATATGATTCCATTCTGAAAATAGATTAATAAATATTTTTTATTTATAACACTAAATGTATTGAAATCCACGCTGTAATTTCACCCAAAAACATCTAAATGTTTAGATAAAAAACATCCAAGTAGACAGTTATACAGGCGGCAGTAAGCTTCAGCTCGTATCCACCGTCTAGAGACTACATCGAATTCTGTATTCATCCCATGTCAAATATAGTCCTCCCGCGATTAATTTGGCTGCACTATTTTACTTAAACCTTGAAATCAGCTTTTGAAGCTTTATGTATAATTATCGATAACATTAGACCTCATAATTCTCGCTAATTCATTTGTCAGCAATCCGGCCGTTGCGTGTACATCTTGAAATGATCCGGTTAAACCATATATAGCTTTCTTCTTAAAAATTCTTAAAGTCTCCACTTCAAGATATCCACGTGTTAAAGTCTCCATTATTTAAAATTTCCACTTAACGTCTTAATTTGTGTTTTCATTCTGTATTTCCACAGGTTCGGTTCTGTAAATAATAATGGTTTGCACTCTTTCTAGTTTGTACATTCCGGCAACTGCTTCTGCCTGTTCGATTCCGACAGGCAGCAGAAATGGAGCTTTCGTTCCCTCTGGTAACGGGCTGAAGTCTAAAGTGAGTTTGAGTTCTTTTAAACAGCGGCGTCTAAAGGCGGCTGTTGTGAGAGCAGAAAGCAGCAAGGAAGGCGCCATAGAGGTGCAAAATACTAGCACCAAAAATGTTGCTGAACAGAGGCCTAGGGCCGTGGAAAGGGCGACAAAGATTTCGCCTTTCGGTAAGTTTATAATCCTATAATTTTGAAGGTTTTTTTTGGTTAACTTTATTCTTCAATTGAATTTGTTCCTAATTGGGTAGGGATACGTGAGGTTTGTCCCTAAGTCGGCAGGAATTTGTGAATTTGTTCCAGGATTTGTGAAGATTTCTTTGAATAGCAAGCTTGATCTGTGAAAACGCCCAAAAAGTTAGAAAACGCCAAAATCGTTCATGCTAATTCAAGCCTGAGCTTTAACTATGTGTACAATTTAGTTTGGCTTCTGACCGATGGATGGGGAACATTTTGGGGGTTTGACAGGTCTTGTCGATCCATTATCGCCAATGAGGACGATGAGGTAGATGCTTGACACGATGGACCGACTTCGCTCTTCTTCGCGGGGGGTATCCAGAGACAACAAGTTGTCAGTTCGAACCCCGTGGGACATGATGGAAAAGGAGACTGAACTGAAAATGAGGTTCGACAAGCCCGGATGCAGCTACAATACTCGGCTGGGGTTGCATGAAAACTCTGAGATGGACAAAATAAAGGCGGAATTGAAAAATGGTGTCCTCCCGAGAACTGACAACCCTTCTACCTATGGTATGTGCACTGACCCAGTCCTCCTTTCTGAATCTAATTTTATAAATGCATGTGCACTGACCCAGTCCTCCTTTCTGAATCTAATTTTATAAATGCATTGCTACTGCGTAATATACAATTGCTAATTTAATTCAGGAAATTAAGTTTTAGTTTCAGCAACTTACAGAGAATTACATGATGCAGAGAATTACAGGTCTTACATGCTGTGTGATGCAGAGAATTACAGGCAAATTTGGTAACTATGTTTAATGCTGCATTTTTCTCCATGCAATTACCAATGATAATGGTCTGCCGTAACAAGGGTGTCCAATTACAGCAACTTCCGACTCAATTTTATGGTTTCCTTTCGATTCGGGGATTCAGACGATTTGGAACGGATGCTTGACTTTGACTTGGACAAATCGGTCTCCGATTTCTTGATCACATTGCCGGATCTGCTTTTCTGTGATTCGCACATGCTCGCTATAGATATTCCTGTCAAAACCATGCCTCAAATCTCTTATTACGTAAATACTTTAAATGAATTGTTGACATCAGAACAAAGGGCATCCGAGGGACCAACCTTCTCCCGCAGCGAGATTGACATGCAGATCGACGATGTTGGGGCAATTGTTGCGGCACTCGGAAGAACAAAACTTGGTACTAAATTCCGGTTCGTGTATAGAATCGGTGGACATTCCCACAACCATCCGTTCCAAGCCGCACGCATTTATGCACTGTTCGCTTTCTATCCATCCTACCATTTTTTCCACCATCACAAGCGATGACTAATGATGTATAACCAATATTGCTAGTCAAGATTATGATCGTCGCCAATGACGTGTCTATTAAAATCGCTAGTTGTGTAAGTAATGTGAGTTTTTTATGATTAATAATTAAAAGTTACCTGGCATTCAAATTGCAAGGTGTCGTTCATCATTACATCCTTCTCGAGCACACATCTATTACCAGACGAGGAAACAGAGAAGGCGCAGAGTTCCACGGGAAGCTCCTCGCACTTGATAATGGCGCCTGAACAAATACAGTACATCATCCCAACACATTAACTATGTGACGCCTCTATGATTAATTCACTGACTATTAAAAAACAAAGTAACGCCGGCAAGACCTCTATGATTAATGCAATGACTATTGTAAACAGCGAGTAAATGATATAACAAAGAGTAACGGATCAAGAACAAGCCATAGATAAATCAAAGAACGCACTCTGTACTGCATGCACGGTAATCGCAATTAATATGATGAAGAGGGCAACATGTATGGGCTCGGTGACGGCCATGTCTACTCAGAAACGAAGCACTGCCTCTGAGATCTGTTGTGAAAAAACAACCCAATCAGCTGAGCTCTTTATCGTCAGTGAGTTTGTAGGCGTGGCTGAGAATGAGAATAAAATGATGTATTTATTGTACCGTGAGGCCGTGCTGCCCCCTACAAGAAATAACTGAAAGTGTTAGTAGCGGGGAAGAGTGTTTCAAAGTTGGCAATTAGCGAACAGTAGCTCCAATGGATATCCACTCAAATCTTATCACATATCAAAAACATTAATGCAGACAATATTAATGGCTATCCTCTATGTCAAAAGAATCTGCATGAAAGATTATTATATACCATTTTTAATGGTTTATCTGCAATGCATACAAACGGTTTATCCAGCGCAAAGGAGATCATGCTAATGGATAGCAACGCAGCCGATTAACAATCTGGACTGCCATGCATATATCCACAGGGTTGGAGTCTAGGCGCTATGCAAGGGAAGCCATAGGGGCTCCAGTGAACATGCAGACACTTCAGATAATCATGCAGGCAATAAAGCAAAACAATGGATTTTTCTGGTTCGCTGGTCCATGAGACAATGGCTGGGACCTCCACGTAAACCAATAAAAACGTGCCAAGGTTATCAACGCTCCAATGGATATCCACGCAAATCTTATCACATATCAAAAACATTAATGCAGACAATATTAATGGCTATGTCAAAAGAATCTGCATGAAAGATTATTATATACCATTTTTAATGGTTTATCTGCCATGCATACAAACGGTTTATCCAACGCAAAGGAGATCATGCTAATGGATAGCAACGCAGCCGATTAACAGTCTGGACTGCCATGCATATATCCACGGGCAGCCGATTAACAATCTGGACTGCCATGCATATATCCACGGGGTTGGAGTCTAGGCCCTATGCAAGGGAAGCCATGAGGCTCCAGTGAACATTCAGACACTTCAGATAATCATGCAGGCAATAAAGCAAAACAATGGCTTTTTCAGATAATCATGCAGGCAATAAAGCAAAACAATGGCTTGCATATATCCACGGGGTTAGAGTCTACGGGCTATGCAAGGGAAGCCATGAGGCTCCAGTGAACATGCAGACACTTCAGATAATCATGCAGGCAATAAAGCAAAACAATGGCTTTTTCAGATAATCTTGCAGGCAATAAAGCAGACAATGGCTGCTGGCTTGCTAAAGGCAGGGACTAGCTGCCACGCAGCCTGCCTTGTTAATATATTAAAACAAAGCTAAGAAAAAGGATAAAGTATAAAGACAAAATATCCGGATCTAAAAATTAGGTAGATGAGTGATATGTTCGTTAAAAATTGTTTAACTGATAAGAATGTGAGTACTTCATATGCTCTAAAATTTAAACAAGATGAAAATAAATTTTAAATGGATTTACAATTTTCAAACATAAAAAAATTTAAATATGTTTTTATAAATGGAATATAATTAAATTTGATTTAAAATAATTAAGTATATTTCATAATGTGTGTTACATTAAGTTAAAATATTATATTTATTTTATTTACATTAAAAAAATTTAAGAAATTAGTAAAGTTTTTTGGTAGAATTAATAATAATGGTTGGTTGACACTTTTCAAACACCGTGTTCAAAATATAGTCCATTATTGAACAATAATATTTAATTATAATATTTATTAATATTAAGGGCTTTTTGAAAAAACTATTTTATAATGATATTATTTAAATTCATTTAATTAAATATAATAGGTGGCTTAGTTTTTGAAAATATAAATTAAATAATGATTTAGTTTATTATTTTATTAAAAAATTTAATAATGTACGCTATATTACCGGCGCCGGGTCGCATGAGACCGGGGCACAAAGAGTCCCCCTCTCGACGTATTCGGCAGGCAGCTGAAACTGCGCGGTGGCTAGAAATTTTGAAAATATTTTAATAATTTATTTTATTAAACAAATAATTTACTAGTTTTTAAAAATAATATTTAAATTGTGATATTAGTTTATTAAAAACAAATGTTAATAAGTAACTGCTATATTAAATAGCTAGATTTTGAGAAATAATATTTAAAAATGAAAATAAAAAATAAAAATACTCAAAGTCAAGGAGGGGAACCAAAAACTATAAAAATGAGTGAAGACCCTAATCAAGACAAGGTCATTTGATAGATAAAATAATTAATGGAAACAAAATAAAATGAATTAAAAATAATTAATGGAAAATTAAATAAAATAAAACAATATCACAAGCAAGAAATATAATTATTTATATATTATATATAGTCAATAAATAAAACGGGGTCAACAATAAAATATGGGCTCAGACCCATTAAACAAATAACAAAAATAATAAAAGGAGTTAACGAATAGGATGATGAATACAAAAAAATACATGAAGGATCAAGAAAATAAACTCTAATGAAGAATCCTAAAAAGAATGCCAATACCACTATCTCTATTCAAATTATTGGGTTTTTTTCAATTTCTAAGCCTCCCTCTATTATTTCTAGTTTAAAAATTATTTGATTTTTTTTTTTAATTTTTAATCTTTAATAATATCTAAAAAAGTGTTTGAAGACTATTTTAATTTTGATTGAGTTAAATAAATAAAAAAGTTGACTTCTCTTCATATCATGATGAGCTCTTTCATCTCAATAATCTAGTTTTTGAGATTAACCCTATGCAATTTATTAATTAATTTATGAGATTTTTTTTCTTCTTTAATAATAAATAATTTTAAATTTTAAATTAATGAAACCAAAAATAATATTTAACTTTAAAAACCAAAATTTAAAATTAATAAATTATTGTGAAATACATCTCATATTTTAAGTTAATGAACCCAAACATAGTATTTAATTTTGAAAACCAAAATTTAAAATTAATAAATTATTTTTCGTCAACGTAAATTAAAATTGATTTGTAAGTTAAGATAGATGCAATAATGCATATACGAATTTGATATGTAATTTAAGATGGAGACAATAATGCATATACAAATTCATTAACCAAAGCTTGTGTTTGTAGTTTTTTAATTGTATTATGGAAAAAAAAATAAGTGTGAGGTTTACTTTTGAAGTTGAGGAAATATTATTTAGTGGAATAGGTTGAGATTTATTGTATTTCTCAATCATCTTCTTGTGTGTTTTCATTTTTTTTTTCCAATTAAATTTATGTATTATTTTGTTTAGTCACTTGTTTTGTTTTTTTCATTCACATAAATAGTTTGTTTCGTTTGATTTACTAGAAATTTGATTGGAATTGTTGTCCTAACCATTTCATTTAGAAAGGCAACTCATTTCTTTCCCTAAAAATTTGAAATAAATCAAGAAGTAACTCGTTTCCTTCATAAAAAAATTGAAATAGATGAAGTATTGCAATCACAGACACATTTGCTGGTTTGTATATTGTTGGAAAAGTATTTGTATTTTTAAATTGGTTCTCTTTGATCCACGATGTGTCATCCAAGATTTCTTCCACAATACAAATAGTGTGGATGAAATCTCACATTTTTAGAATCAACGGTTTCACTATTTTTATTGAAACAGAAACTTGGTGTTTAGAGTGGACAACTATGCTTCATATCTCAACAATAAAATCACTATCATGGATGCTGCATGAATGGCTCTTCTTACACTTCGATGAAAGGTTTAAAAAATATGTATTATCTTTCAAATGCATCTCCACTATCTGTAGAAAAATAAAATCTCTGCGACCTTTAAAATTGTATTGAATTGTAATATATCTCTGTGACCTTTAATATTGTATTGAATTGTAATATTGTATATGAAATAGATGACAATGATTCTTAATTTCCACGGTCTCTAAAAGAATAAAATCTCCATGACATTTAAAATTGCATTGAATTTTAATATTGTGTGTGAAACAACTAAAATTTAGGAGAGATAGAATATGAAGGAAATGAGAAACTTTTAGGTGAGCCTAGCTCAATCTAAAGAGTGTCTGCATTCAATCAATTAGAATGTTCATACATGATATATAGGATTAGGGATCTGTTGAGAAGTTACAACAACTTTCTCATAAATATGATCTATGAACTAAATATGACCCATAATCTCAACCAACAGCGAATCTAGAACACTCTACGTTTCTCCATTATTCTAAGTCTCCCCCTTAAAGGAGAAATTGATCTGAACTTAAATAGGAATGCAACAAATCAGTTATATAAGCATAAATATAGAGATGCAACAGAAATAACACTTCATTTCATTAATATAAAATATTGAAATATTCTTACCAACAGAAATGGAAATAAACTAGCTCGGGCGATGGTAGCTTATCTTTGAGAGGAGATGTGGTGGCTAGATCCCTTTGAACTGTGTTACAATGAGGCTCAAGGGCCTATTTATTATTGAACAACAAGACAGAACCCTAAATAGCCAAAAACCTAACGCAAGGAGATGGAACACCAAGGGTTTGTGGGCTCCATTGAGGTTAGTTGGGTAGCCGACTTCCTAGCATCGTAACTTGGTCATATTATCTATGTTTGGCGCGTACGGTACCTTGTTGGAAAGATCCCTTCGAATACTACAGGATTTGTGGCTAACTCATGCCGCCTGCAACTCTAATGGCTATGGGTCTACTGCGGACCTCAGAAAAATGTCGTTTAGGGGGTCAAAACTACTTCGGAAGTTCCAGACTCAAAAAACTACTAAAAATAGTAAATGCTGCCATAGCAAGGAAACATATGAAACCAATTGGAGGTCTAGGTGGAATAGGTGAATGGCCACCAATGTCTACCTAGATCATTCCTCCCTCCTTAGGAGGTAATAGTCCCCATGGTGTGAAAAGCCTCCATGAGGTGAGCAAATTTATGTTGAACCTGGTCCCTCGTGAACCACTTTCCCTGGTGAAGGAGTTGGCCTTGTTTGACAACTCGATATAGTTTGATTATCTATTGGCAAGTGTTCTTGATCTTTGTATCCATGATCCGATCAGTTGTGGCATGTTCCATGTCGTCTGGGTTTAGCTCTGTTGGTGTGAGATGTTCTATAATGTCGGATGTGTCTAGCAATGGTGGAAAGTATGGTTGAAGGTGATCTACATTGAACACTAGTTGCAGAGCTTGAAGTCATTGTCCCCAATAGCCTTGGTGACGGTGTATGGCCCATATCAAAGTGGGTGAAGATTGTGATGGGGTCCAGAAAAACACTCCTTCTGTAAGTGTAGCCAAACTTTGTCACCCACCTAGAACTTATGCAGAACCGGATGCTGATCATAGCCCTGCTTGTACTTGGCATTAGCTCTGTCCAATATATCATGGACCTATTGGTGGATGTGTTGAATGCACTCAATGAATCTATTAACCTCGTTGGCTTCGGACTAGACGTGAGTTGAATGTGCCTGAGTAGTTGTAAATGGTATTGCCGCATTAATGGGGCGTAATGGCTGAAATCCCAACCCTACCTGAAAGGGGTTGTGGCCTATTCGGTTGTGGAGAGCTTTTTTGTAGCTTTGCTAGACAAAGGGGAGTATTTCATCCCAAGTGCATATATGCATTGAGTTGCACATGCGTAAAATTTGTACAATCATCATATGTTGACAACATTTGTCTGGCCATCAGTTTGGGGATGGAAAGTTGTGGACTTAGTAAGCTTGGTATCCGGTATAGACCAGAGACTTGACTAAACTGCACTTAGGAATCTACTATCCCGATCTAAGACAATGGATTGTGGGATCCCAAAGTGTACCCATACTTGCTCAAAGAAGATCTTAGTAGTGGCCTCTGATGTGATCCTCTTCTTGTAGTATGCCATAATGGTAATTTTAGAGAATTTGTCAATGACCATGAAAATGCAGTCATTGTTGTGCTTAGAAGAAGGAAAGATCAACATGTAATCCATAGAGATGGATTCACAAGGTCGACTAGGAGTAGGAAGAGAAGTATATAGGTCTTGCTTCTTAGTGGTTACTTTGGAAAATGGCGCACACGGTGTAGAATTTAATGTACCTCCCAACATCCTAATGAAGGTTCAGCAAATAAAAATGCTTTTGTAGTACTACCACTGTTTTCTCTACTTTAAAATGTCCAACAACCCAACTATAGTGCACTTCCCAAGTCATCTTGGCACGCTCACTTGAATGAACACAGATGTGTCCCAGGCAACATAACAATGCATATTTTAGGTGAAAATTTGTAACTTGCTTCCCTTCCAGAATTTGTTGGTATGTGCTACCGAATTTTGCATCTCTCTTGTAAAGATGAGGCCACCCCGAAGTTTCGTGCCCACAGGAGTCAAGCACAGTGATCAGTGCCAATACTGGTGGTCGCTTGAGGCAGTCTACAACATTATTGGTGTTTCCCTTCTTGTACTTAATTTTCAAATGGAATTGTTGCAAGTATGTGGACCATTTTTTATGGCGATCGTTCTGCAACTTCCCTTGTGTCTGTATGAACTACAACAATTGGTGGTCTATGTGCATGAGTATTTCCTTCCCCATAATGTAATGCTTACATTGATGGGAGGCCTACATAATGGAATAAATTTACTTCTCATATGTGAGATACTTTTAGACTATGTCTGAAAGTGTCTCATTATGGTAAACCCCTGGATGGCCCTGCTGTTGGGCAGCGAATCACCCCATAGCATGTTTTTGGGGTTTGAAGCCCGAGTTTTGGTCAAATGTAATGTAAAGACCCCGCAAACTGCAGGCACGGAGCACGAGAGTCTAGGGTTGTCTGCCCTAAAATAATGTAATTTAATATAGAGTGTGTCAGCCTACCCATGGTCCGCGGGCCATGGGATTGTATAAATAGAGTGAGGCTCTAAGTGTAAATTCAGTCTTGCATTTTTTGAGAAGTAATAGATAGATGTGAAGAGATGGTTAGACTATAACAGTGAGTGCACAAAGGCCTAGTAGAGTCCGCATCTAAGTGCACAGACCCCTGCAGCTGAGTGCGCAAGAAGGAGTCGAGTCTATATTGGATCAAGCTTTGAAGACATTATTAATAAAGGTCAATTGGTTTGATATATTGTGCATTTGGTTCATAGATCTGTAATTGAATCATATGTGTTGATAGTACCTGTTTATTTATCTGCGTGCACTTATATGTATGCTTATGATTAAGAATATTCTTAGTAATTAATGAACAAACCCTAATTAAGGAGGAATTGGGTAAGTAACATTGATTGCGTTGCGGCTGAAGCTGCACGAAGGCAGTTCCACAGAACACCAAAAGCTTTCGGGTGTGCATAATCTCGTAAGCGCAAAGGGTGGATCAGGCACCGATCTCCCACATCAAGACGTCCGTAGGGTGTGGAACCCTGGTTCCAGCACCCTCTCATACTACCTCAGGTGAGACTTCAAGCCGCACTCTGCAGACTGTTGCTGAAAGGGCTGGTAATATCAGGATTTTCTTGGCTAAACTCACTGCCGAACCTAGTTCGGGCCCCACATAGCTAACAAATGGTTCCATCATCGGGACTGGGATCTACCTAAGGTATGTGTGATGTAAGAACATTGGAATCCCATGAAGAATGAAATTAAGGAGTGGTTGGATCAAAAAATTCACGAGTTCGCAACGCAGGAAAATAGAACTATGCAACTATCTGAGAAAAGGTGGTTGGATCGCTATGTGTATAGGGAAACCCATGAGATTTTCTTTGCATCCTTTCCATCAAAGCTATATGATTGGATCGCGAGATTAGCTGACAACCAGGGAAGGTATAAGCTCGACCGACCAATAATGTGGACCACAAAGTTGGTGCATATACTAGAGGCATCGGAAGATAAGATCACGCGAGTTGTAGACCACTGGCTTGATCAGATAACAGGGTGATTCATCACCAAGTTCGAAATAGACACAACCGTGAGCTATAGCGAAGCGAAACGACGTTTTCTCAAAGGACTGAAAGGTAAGTATATTAAATCTTTGAATACCTCGATTAAGATGTTATGTGAAAAGCGGTGTTGGGTTTTGTTATATTCTTTCCATGACTAACCCATGTATTTAATTGGGGGGGTTAGAGGGAGGGTGGAGCCCCCCCTTCATTGCATTGATTGCGTAGCAGGGGGGTCACAGGGTGTTTGAGGGGTGCAGGCAACCACACTCTATGGGGTCTAGGGCAACGCCCTGGAAAATTTTGGTTTTAGACCCTATGTTAGGTTGGGCGGACCTACCTATGGTTTTGTGCATGATTTTTGCACATGGTTTTAGACGCGATGGTTTTCGGTCCATGATTTTGGATGCGATGGTTTTTGGTCCATGGTATTGGATGCTTCGGCATGTATAAATATGTATTATAAAATTGAAAAGAACATAATGAAAAATCAAGCTGGTAGTCCCGGTTTTGGGATCCATGGGAAAATATTTGTGTATATGTGTTTTATGTGTTATGATCTCTCATTGTTTATTTTCAGTGTTTTAGAATTCGTATGCAGGTAATTTCTGTACCGGATTAAAACCTACATTTGGTATCAAAGTTATTTTTGGCTTCAAGGGGATGCCTTTGTTGCTGAGGGGTTTCGCTTGGGCCTGTGGTAGACCCTGTTCAGTGGGAGATCTGCGAGATTGATTCTGGTGGTCAAAGAAGATGGTGAGCAGTGGAAAGATAGAGATCAAGAAATTTAATGCTCAGATTTTTGTGTTGTGGAAACTCAAGATGGAGGATCTGTTGGTGCATAAAGATTAGTGGATCGCGGTAGATCCAAGTACTAAACCAACAGGAGTGTCTGATGAAGAATGGAAGAAGTTGGATTAGAAGGCAAAGAGCACAATACAATTGTGTGTCTCAGATTTAGTATTGTTGAATGTATTAGGGGAAGCTACGACTAAGGCTTTGTGGGACAATTTAGGGACTTTGTACCAATCTATGTCTCTGATGAATAAACTGTTCTTGTGGAAAAAGATGTATAACCTTAGGATGAAATATGGAGACTCGGTAATAGAGCATCTGAATGCATTTAATATTGTGGTAAGTCAATTAGAATCTGTTGATATTAAAATTTTAGATGAAGATAAGTGCATCAGTTTGTTGTGTTCTCTACCAAATTCGTGGGATAGTCTGGTTATTGCAATAGGTAGCAATGCAACTGCCTTATAGTTTGATGAAATAGTCTCATCCTTGATAATGGAGGAGATGAGACAGAAAAATATGGAGACATAGAATGGTGATGCCTTGTTTGTACGAGGATGGTCCTAGAATAGAGACAAAAGTAAGTCATCGAGTGGGAGATCTAAATCTAGAGGGAGATCTAAATCTCCAAGAAAACCTGTAAATGTGGTGTGCTAGAAATGTGGAAAGGAAGGGCACTACAAAATGGACTGTAAATCTAAAGCTCCTGATAAAGGAAAGGGATCTGATGATGCTCCTTCTCTAAAGGTGAAAACTATCTCAGATGAAGGTGGGGATGTGTACTTGGCTTCTTCAAGTACACATGTAGATCATGAGGTGAGGTTGATTGACTCAGGTGCATCCTTTCATTTCACTCCCCATAGAGAGTGGTTCTGCGAGTATGAGAAATATGATGGTGGTGATGTCTTCTTAGGGGATGATAGGAAGGCTAGAATTGTTGGTCGCGGAAAATTAAAGTTGAAGTTGCAAGGTGGAAGAGTTAGAACACTTCCGGGTGTTCTGAATATTCCTGCATTGGCTAGAAATATGATTTTTGTAAGCAAGTTGGATGATGCAGGTGTAAAAACAGTGTTCGAGAAGGATACCTGCAAGATGGTTCAGGGAGCACTGGTATTGATGTGGGGAGTTCGGATTGGAATTCTGTACAAGCTGTAAGGTAGCACAGTTGCTGATGGGTGCAACAATTTTGTGGTTCCTCAAAGTGGAGTAGAAAATCTAGTGGTCTCTGGAGAGAAGAACATGTTGTGCCATCAAAGTCTTGGACATATTGGAGAGAATGGCCTTCGAATACTTCATGGTAAAGGTATGGTAGAAAGTATCAGTAATAGCTCTCTAAATTTTGATTTCTATGAAAATTGTGTCTATGGGAAGCAGAATCATGTGAGTTTTCCCTCTGGTGGTAAGAGGGCAAAACATATATTAGAGCTTGTGTATAGTGATGTGTTTGGACCTGTGAAGGTTCCATCACTGGGTAAGTCTATGTACTATGTATCATTTATAGATGAATTCTCAAGGAATACATGCATATATTTCCTTAAGAATAAATCTGAAGTCTTTGTCAAGTTGAAAGAATTCAAGGCTCTGGTGGTAAACAAGACAGAGAAGAAGATAAAGGTAATGATGACAGATAACGGTGGAGAGTTTTGCAGTAAGGAATTTGAAGAATTCTGTAAGAAGTGTGGTAAAGCATGGTAGAAGACTACTCCATATACACCTCAGAAAAATGGAGTTGTAAAAAGAATGAACAAGACATTGATGGAAAGGGCAAGAAGCATGCTCAGTGGTGTCGGGCTAGGGCAAGAATTCTAGGCAGAGGCGGTGGAGACAACATGTACTTGGTCAATAGATCACCTTCATCAGCGTTGGAGGATAAAACTCCACAAGAGGTATGGACTGGTAAGAAACCCTCTCTTTCACATCTGAGGGTATTTGGATGGGATGCATATGTACAAGTTCCAAAGGAGAAACAAACCAAGTTGGATAGTAAATCTGAAAAGTGCATCTTTATTTGGTATAAGGACGGTTTAAAGGGTTATAAGCTTTGGAACCCAGTAACAAGGAAGGTTGTGTATAGCTGAGATGTGGTGTTCAAAGAGGTGAAAGATGTTATTAAACATGAAGTACAACCAAAGTAACCTAAGAAGATAGAGTTTGAGCTAAAGGAGGAAGAATCAGACTCCACAGCAGAGGAGGAATCAGAAGATGAAGAGCCACAAACTTCAAGTGTGAGAAGGTCAGTTCGAGAAATAAGGCAACCAAAAAGGTATAGTCCATCTACTTTTTGTTAAAATTTTGCTTTATCTATTACTGATGATGATCCCAGAACTGTGAAGGAAGAAGTAGATTCAGCGGATGGAAAACTCTAGAAAGAGGCCATGGTTGATGAAATGGCATCTTTGCACAAAAATGAGGCTTGGGATCTAGTGGAGTTACTGGCTGGAAGGAATCCCATTGGCAGCAAATGGGTGTTCAAGAAGAAGGCAAATGAAGAAGGAAAGGTGGAGAAATACAAAGCTCGGTTGGTAGCAAAAGGTTATTCCCAGGTGTCAGGAATTGATTTTGGTGATATTTTTTCTCCTGTTGCCAAGGTAGAATAGACGGATGTGAAAACATCATTTCTTCATGGGGATCTGGAAGAGGAGATCTACATGAAGCAACATGAAGGCTTTGTGGTGAATGGTAAGAAAGAACCGATATCCAAGTTAAAGAAGTCTATGTATGGGTTAAAAAAGTCACCAAGGATGTGGTATCAGAAATTTGTTACATTTATACGGGGACTTGGATTCACCAGAAATAAAGCAGATCACTGTGTGTATTTTAAATTAATTAGTGACCATGTTATTTATTTGGACTTGTATGTGGATGATATGTTGCTGGTTGGAAATGACAAAGAAATTATCTAGGATTTGAAGACCCAATTGTTCTCCAAATTCGACATGAAAGATCTTTGTGCTGCAAACTATATTTTGGGCATGGAAATTAAAAGAGATCGGGCAAAGAGGAAGCTCTGGTTAAACCAGAGGAAGTATGTCGAGACAATATTGTAGAGTTTTAATATGCAGGATAGTAAACCAGTGAAGGTTCCTATTCCTATACATGTAAAGTTATCTGTTGAACAGTGTCCCAAGACACAAGAAGAGGAAGAGGACATGTCTCGTGTTCCATATGCAAGTGCAGTTGGTAGTCTGATGTATGCAATGGCTTGTACTAGACCAGAAATTGCACATGCAGTGGGAGTATTGAGCAGGTTTATGTCAAAACCAAGAAAGGAGCATTGGATAGTAGTGAAGCGGGTTTTCAGGTATTTGTGTGGCACTAGTGATTATGGTTTGTGCTACCAAGGAAAAACAGGATTGGACAGAGTGTTGGATATTCATGGCTTTGCTGATGCAAACTGGGCTGGAAATCTGGATCAGAGAGGATCTACAAGTGGGTATGTGTTTAACCTATTTGGAGGTGCAGTCAGTTGGATGAGTAAGAAACAATTTGTAGTGGCACTATCAACTACAGAGGAAGAATACATGGCAGCCACTCATGCAAGCAAGGAAGCAGTTTTTGGTTGCAGAGATTGTGTTCAAGAATGGGGTTAATATAGGGAGCTATAAGGATAGGTAGTGACAGCCAAAGTGCAATTTTCTTGGCAAAGAACCCTGCATATCATTCAAAGACAAAGCACATTGATGTTCAGTATCACTTTGTGAGGGATATGATAGAAGACAAAAAGATGTTGCTGGTAAAGGTGGACACTTTGAAAAATACTCTAGATGCATTAAAAAAATCTGTGAGCTCTGAGAAGTTCTCCTTGTGTAGAGAAATAATGGGTGTTGCAGGGCTGGATAAATGACTAAGATCACTTGTGGCCCCTTGTGGAAAGAAAACAACAAGTGGGAGAATGTTCGGTTGTGTTATATTCTTTCCACGACTATCCCACGTAGTTAATAAGGCCCCCCCTTCGTTGTGTTGATTACGTAGCGGGGGGGTCATAGGGGGTTTGAGGGGTGCAGGTAACCCCTATGTTAGGTTGGGTGGACCTACCTATGGTTTTGTGCATGATTTTCGCACATGGTTTTGGACGCGATGGTTTTCGTTCCATGGTTTTGGACGCGATGGTTTTCGTTCCATGGTTTTGGACGCGATGGTTTTCGGTCGATGGCATTGGATGCTTCAACATGTATAAATATGTATTATAACATTGAAAAGAACATAATGAAAAATCAAGCTAGTAGTCCCGGTTTTGGGATCTAGGGGAAAATATCTGTGTATATGTGTTTTATGTGTTATGCTCTCGCATTGTTTATTTTCTATGTTTTATAATTCGTATGTAGGTCATGAGAATACATTAATGGTTGGAACGACGCGGAGCAGAAAAATCTACAAAGGCAGCGGAGAATTAGAGAGCAGTCCATTAATTTCACTGTCATGAGAGAGCGAGGAAGAGCTCACTCGGTTCTCTTCGAGAAGTGCGGCCCGGTTGATAAAACAGCATATTCCACAATTGCCACCTCCACCCATGCCACCACCCGCTTCATCTCCCTCACCTCCATCTTCACCCACTCCACCTCCACTGACCCCACACTTTAGCATGGCGAATGCGATCAAGCTACCTGTATTCAAAGGAGTAAGAAATGAGGACCCAGACCAATTCTGGTTTATGGTAAGAGCAGTGTGGGAAGCGTAAGGGGTCATGAATGATAACATTAAGAAAGCTACATTGGTGATCAAATTGCAGGATCGCACACTAACTTGGTATATCAAGCACTCTAACGATCACCTAAATGCAGGGATATCAGAGATCCAGAATGCGTTGAACAGAGAATTTAGCTGACCGAAATCCGAGATGTAGTCAATCATTGGGTTCAAAGATATTGCAATGCTCTCGAGCGAGACCCCCTAGGATCTAGATCAGCAACTAAAGAGTACGATCTGCGAGGCTAATATGACGGTCATAGATGCACAACACCGCGCATGGTTTGTGGCATCTCTGACACCGCACCTGAGGACATCACTGTCATAGCAGAAGCTTTCAACCTAGGCTGAAGCATTGGAAATGGCGATGAGGTTGCATGAGACCCTGATATAAGATCCTAGGTTGGGAGTTCAACAAATCCATGCACAACTACATAATCTATGCTTGGAGATGTAGAGTTTGAAGCAAAATAGGACACCTGGGCCAGAGGCGCGTGATGAAGTATGGTGCATAAAATGTAAAGGCCAATGCCACGACAAGGACCATTGTCCAGTATTCACGAATTACTTGCCAGGAGGGGTACCAATGCCATTGAGACTAGAAGCACAGGCAGGGCCGAGTGCAACACCAATGTTATGATGCGCGATCTTTCAAATAGGAGGAAAACACACGACATACAATTGTCACTTACTGCAGAAGTATACACAAACTCCACAACAACTATTTTGTAATTTTTGTAGTTTGCTAGGCCACAACTAGCACACTTGTCACAGTTACAAGCTAATGATGGACCGGACCCCATCCTATAGAATGCAGACCAAAACGCGAGCCCTCGACCCAGCTGCGGGGATGATGCGCGCTGGATTTTAGGGGCGAGGTCGAGGACGAGGAGGAATGGGGCCAGGAAGGGTCCGTAGATAGTTAATTTGCTACAATTGTGGAGGACCAGGGCACTATGCTTGCGATTGTACCAATCCGACGAGAATAAGTTGTTCGTACTGTGCTTAGTTTGATCATGAACTAGTGGATTGTCCTACATTGATCACACAGATGCACGAGAAAGGAGTACTTCAACCTCCTCTGACTCCGAATATCCAAATGATGAGATCTGAACCCCACAAAGAAGATCCCAACATGAACATGATGCTTAGAAGTGGTGCGACCACAGTGAAAGATAAGGGGAAGCAGCCTGAGGAAGATACATGGGTTCGCAAGGCTCCTGCAAAGGAACCTAAGTTCGACTTAGAACATGCAAACAAGACGTTTATGGAAGCTAAGAAGAGCTTCACAGAGGCCTCCACTTTAGATAGTAAGGATCAAGCAGAGCAGGGAATGGATCATTCCATGGTTACTACCTTTCTGGAGACATGCATGAAGCTATTGCATGATAATAGGGCAGTTAAAGGACTACAAGAGCTGATCACTAGGTGTGCAGGGTCAGGTGAACCGCGCGTAGTCCGGAAACTGGGAAAGCATACATTACGCACTGGAAGGGAGATCAGATTGACGAAGTAGATTGGTGAATATGAAATGGATTAGGTAATTTTGGACCTAAGATCAGACGTGAATGTGTTACCTAAGCAAACCTGGGAATGCATGGGTAGGCCCGCGTTGCAGTGGTCCCCTATTCAATTACGAATGGCGAACCAAAAGAAGATCGTGCCCATGGGAAGGCTGCAAGGAGTAACAGTCAATATTGAAGGCGCGAGCATGCAAACAAACTTTGAAGTGATAAAGATTATTGATGACAATAATCCTTATCCCGCGTTGTTAGGAATCAACTGGGCAACTAATATGAATGGAGTCATCAACTTCAAGAAGAGGAAGATGATATTTTAGAAAAAGTCACTATGCGTGGTAGTCCCGTTAGAACCATCTAAAGGAGTGCGCTACATTGAACCTGTGCGCGACGATGAAAGGGACGATGAGCTGGATTGCATTTACTAGACAATCGCGCAAGATCAAGATTAGGTGAACCTAACCACGAATGGAAGAATCTTGTGGGAGCGTGACAACTCTTGCACTTCGAATTCAGATGAGGAAGTAGAATGCTAGAAAAACCAGTTACATGAGGTGACGATGCTAAATTGCAACATGATGATTTGATCACTCCGTCGCATGACAACAGAGGAAAGGGAATTGCCAACACCTAATGAAGAAACAACAATGGAGAAAATCCTGGACAAAGTTGAAAGCACAATACTAGAATAGTAGGGGTACATTGCGCTGAAAGGGATACTGTGTGCAACACCTAGATGAGGAGGGAGTACACGCCAGGAGACCATGGTAAGTTGGCACGAAGGTAAAATGAGGACATGATTACAGGTTGAAAGGCCCCATCACCGTCACCGAACGAAAATCAGGAAGTCAGGAATAAGAAGTTTGTGCATTCACCTGTATCGATGGGTACAGACGTGGGCTGGGCCGTCAAAAACCATGCACCCTAGACTAAGGATCGATAATCAGAACCAGTTACAGCAGCAGGAAAAGCAATGCGAAACTCAAAAGTTCCACATATAAGCATTCAAGAGGGTATGCAGGATCCTGACCATGGTTCACTAGGCCAGACGGACTGATTGGGATCGACATATACCAGTGGTTCAATGGGCCTCTAGGGCCATGTACAAGAATATAAGCATGAAGATGATCCTAAAGATGACGGGTAGAGTAGAGACCATAAGTTTGGGAGGAAGGAATCCTCACATAATTGGAACAATTCGTAGGGACCAGGATGAAGGAATTATGCCGCTATGCGAAGATGACTATATGCAATTACAGGACACCCTTCGGCACTCGAAAATTTGTGAACTCGAAGAAGATCGAGTATGGCTGAAAAGAAGGATCTTCGACGAAGAAATCAATAAACTAGAAACTCGGATCACACAGGCAGGGCGCACCGGGGAACCAAGTACGACAGGACAAGAGGGAGGCAACCATACTATTGCATTAGAAGGATTTTTGGCTCTACTACCATGGCTGTGGCCACACCCTACTAGACAAAGGAACTAAGGGAGTACACCATATAAGGAAGAATGCGACGCACTATCTGATGCAACAGTAATTGATGGGTGCCTGCGGACTAGGCTGGAAGGTGCAGGGAAGCCTCGCACAGGTGGTGTGACCACCTGAATATCCGTAGACAGTGTTAGCCTCCTACTGCAGAAGGTTACTCATATTTCATGATTGACAATTTTTCAAACCAAATATGTCATACTTTGCACACCGCAATGCTCCATATTTGCTTAATAGTCTCCAAGCGAAGAAGGCTACTCAGAATTTATTTAACTGCCTTCCAAATTTTGAGAAGTTATTCCAGTGTTGTACAATTTTCAGTTCAAGGGAGGTCCAAACAGCTTAATCTTGGTCTCCCTAGGTTTAAATTTCCTGTTTTAGAATATAGAGAATGAAAAATTGTCAAAACAGCTTAATCTTGGCAGATTCTTAGATAGGTAGAGAATCAAAGGAGCCCAACTGCTCAATCTGGGCCCTCGGATGAAATAAGGGTAGTCTGTAGATAGGAAAGCATGAAAAAGAAAAATTGAAATGATGGGTTTGCAAGTCTAAGTGCACCCAAACCAAAATAAGAAAAAATGTTAAGTAAGTAGGCTGGGTAGGTAGTTTTGAGGTTGCTGAATCTTGATTGTTGATCAGTTCCTGGTTTTTCAAGTGTCATCTCTACTCAGGACACAATCACCAGGCAGTTCTGTGTGAAAAGCTCAAAAATAGGCATAACTAACTTCCTTTCTCCATCTTCCCCAAATCATTAACTAATTTCCCCAAAAGAGGCCAAGATCTACTTGATACCTCTTAAGTTCCATCATTTTCATGTCATTAGCTTGGGTGAAGCTCTGCTTTACTCAAAGAAATTCCATACCCTCTCGATAAGATTCTATTCCCCCGTTGCAGCCTAAGATCTCCCAAACTTAGCGCTTTCTTACCATCTCCATATTGACTACTGACATTATTATTTAACTCCCTATATTTTCCCATCGCCCTACTAAAACTATGTAAATCATCCCCTATGTAAATATCCCTCCCTCTGGTTGAAAAATAACCATAAGTACCCCCGGGAATTGCTCAGTTTGTCTGAAACTTGGCAAGAGCCCTCATGCTGCCCCTTCAAACCATCTTCTAAATACAATGGACTCCTTCTAAAGTATAAAATCCCTTTTTAGGTTATCGGACCCCCTTCCGAGGCCTCAAATGCTTTTCTAACGCACCTGCTCACTCCTTCCGACCGCAATAAACCCCTTGCCAATTTCCTTAACACTCTGCAGATCCTAGCAAGCCAGCTCACATCGCCACATCGCAATATTCTCACCATATAAGTTATGCCCCATCCTTTGTTACCCGACACGATATCGCGATATCGGTGATCGGCAGTCGCAAGCGTCGCATGTCCAAATGAAATACCTTCTCGTTCCCCGCCGACGCGATATTGCGATCGCATCGGAAGAAGTTCGTCGCATCGCCTGAAAATATGAGCACCCCACCATGTCACATCTGTACCAGGGACCCACTGTTGACGTCGGCAGGCTGACGTCATCCGCCGTACTGTTGACATCATGCTGACGTCAGCAGCCAAAAAACCGAAAATTCACGCAGGAAGAAAAATCGCACTTCACAGCTCCGGAAAAAGAAACAGAGGCAGTTTTCGATGCGTGATTAGCGCTTTGTGCTAATCGCGCATCGCTATGGGAAATAGGCCGTTTTGGGGAATCTTTTGATTCCTTGGCCCGTTTTGCGCCGAAAAAGCCCAAAATCACTCGATTTTGCCAAATTAATCCGGTTTAAAGACAGGAAAGGACCAGAGACAGAGATTAAAGAGTATCAGATCAAATCAACAGGGAAAAAGCACGTCAAAGAGTATTAGCAAGTGGCGGAAGCCATCAGTGTAGCAGCAAAGAGTATCAGCGAAGATCTTAACAGTGGCCCAAAGCAGGAGAAAATTTAATACCGTCCACCAAAGTCAAAGAAAGAGGGCGAGGCCATTCAAAAACTTTCAAATCATGGTTATTGCACATTTAACTCGCACCAGAACAGAAACTACAGATCCCGAAGCACAGTTATTCCAGCAGTACCGCATCGAGCCTCCAAAGGCCACATTGCACTCATTTTGATTCAACTGCCTCCAGCGCAACCCAAAGGACTTACCTGCATTTAATTGCAGCAACACTTAGGGTTTTAGAAAAGCTTTTCCGGTAGACCTGTTTAGGTCAATTGTAATAAATGACTTTATGATATTTTGCTTATATATACCACCCTGAAAGATGGAGTAGGGGTTGGTTGGTGAGTCGAGGAAGTTGCTTAATCTCAGATATCTCAACATTTTCTTCAAGCAGAGACCCGCACTGTAACTGTCATACTTTCTATAATCAAAGACTGTTGAAAGCATGGATTTCAAAACTATTTGATGTGTTTAATTGGCCGAGGAGTGATTACAGAATTCCTGTGCTTCTACATGGTTCAATAAATGTCTCTCAACTCTGTTAATTTTCATGTTTTGTTTTACCACCGTTCCGCCATCTAAATTGCAGAAAAGAAGAATAGCTTAGGATTTGTTTAACTACACCTTAAATTCAATTTCTGCATTTTTTCATGTTTTCATCAGTAATAGCTATGAACATGTATACTTAAATGATCTTGTCTATGTTGTTTCTTTCACATATGAATGAGAGTTAAGGAATTCTTAGTTGCTCCTAGATAACCATTCATTCACTTCTCAACTTTTCAGTTTGATGAAAGATTCTCCTTTGCCTTTCGTCTCTGATCGTCATTCCATCCTTTCACTTAATTGATAATTGTATCATGTGTGGCTATCCCGCTCCTTAATCCTCTTGTGACCAAGAAAACGCAATAGCAAGCCTTAATCCATGACTCCATGCCTAATGGTTTGAAACTTATCACATCTTACCTTGCCTCTTTGCTTGAGATTTCTACCTTCCATCCAAATACAAACAAAAACCCCTGAGCTAAAAGCTAGCCTAAAATCGTCAACAAAGTTGAATCATTAAGAGAGAGCCCTCTCTGATTGCAGGTGGGCTATAACCTGCAATCCAAAGATTGGTTTGTGGTTACCTCGGCCATATCCCTAAACAGGTGCCTAGGGACAACCTGAGTGATAACATAATGGCGACTCCACTGGGGAACTCCTCAGATAAATTCATTAAACCAGTCTGCAGCCCCATAGAGGAAGAAACCGACCTGTGAAAGTTTCGGTCGACCTGTGTTGTTGCGTTTTTAGATAACATAATGACGACTCCGCTGGGGAGCTCCTCAGATAAATTCATTAAACCAGTCTGCAGCCCCACAGAGGAAGAAACCGACCTGTGAAAGTTTCGGTCGACCTACGTTTTTAGATCTCATAATACACGATCAAATCCTGATCCAAATAGCCCAGCGGTTGTTGAAAATCAGAATTTAATTCCTAAGATCATTAGAAAACAAAAGCAAAAAGAAGACCAAGTTGCCGCGAGTCCTGAAACAGTTCAGCCAAGCAGTATTCCAACCCCAGTCAAAGTTTTATTCCGGTCAACCCCAAGTTCCCCTGGTTCATCACCTCCTTCTCCAAGTAGCTCCTCTACACCTCCATCCCATACTCCCACTACCACTACTATTCCTTCTACCCCGGTTGTTCCTGTTATCCCCGCTGCTTTAGTTGTTCCGCTTATCCCCATCATCATGGCTAGATATGCGCCCTTACAATGGCCTGCTAATCCCGGGGCTATGCCTCAGGACTACCAATCAAAAATCACCTATTTTGATGGTGCAACCTCTTGCACTTCCCTAAAGCATACAAAGAAAATGCAGGATTATTTCGAGAGTTATGAGATTGATGATGAGAGTGTAAGAATGAAGATTTTTGTCCAAAGTTTGACCGGTGATGTCAGAACTTGGTTCAGGGCACTTGCACCCAATTCTATATTAAACCCGGAAGCCTTATACCAGGCATTCATTAACAGATGGGAGAAAAACAAAGACCCCCTGCACATACTGTCTGAGTATGATACTATCAAAAGAGGACCTCAGGAAACAGTTCTGGATTACTGTGTAAGATTTAACAATGTTTACAATGCAATACCACAAAATTTAAGACCTCCACCTGACCTTGCGTTATACAAATTCCCGGATGGCTTTGATGCTGAGATGGCATATCAATTAAGGGAAAGAGCCCCTCAAAGCCTTGCAGAAATGCAAGATGCTGCAGTGAGTGTGGAAGCAAAACTAATTGCTAAAAGAAACAGAACTAGAACTCAGAGAAGAACCACTTTCAAATAAGAGCCCTCAGCCTTCAATCAGAAGCTAGATGCTATCATCAATGGCATCCAGAGGCTGGGAGACAGAGTAGACAATGTGGAGAGAAAAACTTCATGGGAGGCTCAATAGCCCAATGCCATAAGGAACCCAAACTTCAAAAAAACCCAAAACACAAGCGTTGGAAGGGCCAGTCCTGACCATGATATTAGGCCTCCTTTTCAAGAAAACTATAAGGAATCATCTACATCCACTGAGCCCACAGACGGAACTCATATCAGCCTGATAGATTCAGAAAACGAACAGCAAATCTTCCTCACGGAAGAAGACCGACCATACCCTGATGCAAAACAATTTCACACCAAGTCGGGAGAGTCCTTTGACTTTAGACAAGGATATGATACCGCTGTATACGAGGTACACAAGAAATACAAATTAATAACAAGGACCATTGACGTTCCCCCATCTAGCAGAACAATAGATAACAAACAACTCAACAAAAGTAAAGGAAAGATCACCAACAATCAACCAGTTGACAACTCGGTCCCAAACCCTCATCAGGTTACTGTGGAGGATGTAATAGACACACACTCTCCTATTGATCAGCCTCTACCTCCCTCCTCCCCAGAAGAAGATCTGAATAGCATTCCTAAACATCTTCCCAAAATAGAGATACCACAAACGGTCATACACCGTGACACTGACATTTCAAAAGAAAACATAGAGAGTATGCCTGAAAAAGAGAAATTCACCACAGTCAACGCCAAGAACTCATTGGAAAAACCATTTAGTTTAGAAGCAGAGATTGGAAAACTCAAGATTTCCATTCCCCTCTCAGAACTGGCTAAGCATGATGTATACAGACAACAAATTCAAAGGTCGCTTCAATTACCAGAGGTAAGGAATGATGTAAACATTTTAGATGATACCCCTGAACTACTGTTCGGTCCAGAAGTTGACGGAAAAACAACATATGGACCTGTTCCACCTTTTTATGTCAGCCTTCACATACATGACAAAATACTGCATAATGCTATGTTTGACTCAGGTGCCTCACATAACCTTATGCCCAAAGCTGTAATGGAAAGGTTGAACCTTGATGTCACAAGGCCGTAGAAAGACCTGTATTCCTTTGATTCAAGTCAGGTCAAATGTTTAGGCTTGATCAAGGACCTTTGTGTCTCTCTAGTCCAATTCCCCAACAAGACAATCTTAATGGACGTAGTAGTAGCCGACATTCCTACAAAGTATGGTATGCTTCTATCCAGATCATGGGGAGCAAAGTTGCAAGGATCCCTTCAACTCAACCTCTCTTATGCCACTATATCTATCTTTGGGCAACCAAAGAGACTATATAGAGAAACATTAATGAAGTATGTGGTAAGCAGCGAGGCAAAACCCCAAAATTTTCCGATATACTCAATCCATTCTGATATGGATTCTTTTATTTTATTTAATGATAACACCAGCCCTCCAATTGATGATAAGCCATTATCTTTGGAGCAAGGAACATACGTCAATGAGAAAACAGTTGCCGATACCCAGGAAATTGTCTCAATAGCTAAGGAAACCAACAAACAGCAAGAAGAAAATCCCGAAACAGAAATTACCAGTCTGCCTGGTCCTTAAACAACTGAAAGTCTCAATACAAACCTCAAACAAGAAGTCACATGGTATTTGGAGTTTGATGGTTCAGTTAACAAGTTAGGAGCAGGAGCTGGAGTGTGGATTTACAATACTCATCATAATCATGCACAAGGCCATGCCTATAGAATCAATTTCAGATGTACAAACAATATGGCGGAGTATGAAGCTCTTCTCTTAGGCCTAAAGTTGCTCAAAACCCTGGGAGCTACTACAGTCTCCATCCTAGGTGATTCGGACTTGATTATACAACAAATAAAGGGTAACTTTGTCGCTAATGATAGTAGAATGAGAGCTTACAGAGCCGCTGCCACCGAATTACTCAACGCCTTCAATGAATTTAGGCTGTCCAAAATTGCACGAGACCATAATATTCATGCCCATAGCCTAGCAACCTTTGCTAGCACATGCAAGCTTCCCTTTGAACCAAATCACCATTTCACCGCTGAAATAAAACACAGACCTTCGGTCCCTAACAATGTCAAGGATTGGCAGGTATTCCAAGATGATGCCCAGATTAACAGTTTCTTAAGTCTGGAGGACGAATTTTCCAACACAAACATTGACATGGATGACATGGCGGAATCACAACAGTTAGCAGAAGAAAACCACCTGACTCTAACAGCTGCAACAGCTAAACAAATCCTTAGCCCAACTGTTTTCAGCAATACAAACATAGGACAGCTGAAACAAATTTGTTCAGAGAAAACAACCAAGATAGAGGATGAGTTTATTGATCTGAAAGGTAATGTTTTGCCTGCCGGCCTTACTCCATTGGAAGACATGTTTGATGACAACGATGTGCCCAAAAAACCAAAGATGGAACATTTGAATGCTGCCATAGAAGAACACAACATAGGAACAACAGAACATCCCAGAATGATTAAATTATCAAAAAATCTGCCCCCTGACCAAAAACCGAAATATGTGGATTTGTTCAAAGAATTCCAAGATGTATTTTCCTAGAGTTACGAGGACTTGAAATCCTATGATACTTCAGTAATCCAACATACCATTCCCTTAAAACCAAATCAAAAACCGTTCAAACAAAAACTTAGAAGAATCAATCCCATGCTTCTTCCCTTGATTGAAAAAGAAATAAAGAGAATGTTTGAAGCAGGTATCATTGCACCCATCCGATTCTCTGAATGGGTGTCTAATTTGATTCCCACTAGAAAAAAAATAGGAGAGATAAGACTGTGTGTAGACTTGAGAAATTTAAACCAGGTCTCTCTAAAAGACCACTACCCGTTGCCCAAAATGGCTCATATCTTGCAACGAGTAGTGGGTTCCTCTAGAATTTCTTTACTAGATGGATTTTCAGGATTTAACCAAATACTTGTTCACCCGGATGACCAGGACAAGACAACTTTTACCACACCCTAGGGAACATTCAAGTACGTTAAAATGCCTTTTGGGCTGAAAAACGCTGGTGCTACCTTTCAAAGGGAAATGGATATTGCATTTGCTAAGGAAATACATGATTTCCTCATAGTTTACCTTGATGACCAGACCCCATTCTCCAAATCTGACCAAGAGCACCTTAAGCACTTAAGGCAAATCTTCACAACATGCCGGAAATATGGCATTTCCTTCAATCCTAAGAAATCCACGTTTTCCCTGGAGGAAGGCAAGCTTTTAGGGCATATAATATCAAAAGATGGGATTAGAATTGACCCGGAAATAATTCAGGCTATCCTTCAAATCCCTTATCCAAGAAACATAAAGGAACTACAAGCATTCCTTGGAAAGATCAATTTCCTGAGGAGATTTATCCCAAATCTAGTCGATCTAATAAGGCTATTGAGCAACATGTTGAAAAAGGATGCCAAGGTAAAATGGTCTCTTGAAGCCAAGCAGGCTTTTGAGAGTATAAAAACTGCCCTAACTCAAACACCTGCCCTCACCAGTCCTAAATTCGACAGAGATTTTATCATTTTTTCCTTCGCATGTGAACACACTATAGCTGCTGTCCTTCTGCAAAAAGATGATCAGGGCCACGAAAAGCCAATTGCTTTCTTTAGTCGAGCTTTGAGAGATGCACCCTTGAAATTTCAGATCATGGAAAAGCAGTCTTATGCCCTGGTCAAAGCCATCAAAGATTTCAGAATTTACATCCTATACTCCCATGTGATTGCCTATGTCCCTAATGCTATTGTAAAGGATATACTAACTCAAGAGGGACTGGAAGGAAAAAGAGGCAAGTGGATTGCCAGCATCCTTGAATATGACATTGGAATAAAGCCCACCAAGCTCATAAAAGGACAAGGGTTAGCCAAACTAATGTCGGAAACAAACTTCCAAGCATTAGATATTAATCAACTAGACGATGAACCGGAGCTAGCGACTCCACAGATCAGTGAAACCTTCATGCAATCCCCATGGTACGCTGATATTTGCTTTGTATTGTTAAACCTGTGTGCTCCCCCAGGATTTTTCCAAAACCAAGAAAAGATTTTTAAGACTGAAATCATCAAACTTTTGTGTCATAGATGGTGATTTATTTTGGAAAAATCATGAAGGTATTTTGCTTAATTTTTTAACTATAAATGAAACTAACAACATCATGAAAGGATTCCATGCAGGGGACTGTGGAGGACACTTATATTGGAAATCCATGGCTGATAAGATCTTACGGGCTGGTTATTACTGGCCCTCTTTATTTGCAGATGTAAAGAAGTTTGCTGTCTCATGCCACAAATGCCAAATCTTTGAAGGGGAAGAGAAACTACTGCCCTTGCCCTTTAAGCCCATCACGAAAACCATTTCAACAATGGGGTCTTGACTCATTGGGGAAATCCATCCCTCTTCCTCAGGCCAACACAATGGATTTAACACCACGATTATTCACTAAGTGGATTGAAGCCATCCCATGTAGGCAAGCCAATGACTCCACCATTATCCAATTCCTTGAGAGCAATATCCTTTCCAGATTCGGCTGCCCTGAGAAAATTATCACTGACAACGCTGCTTCTTTCAAATCCAAAAAAATAATCAACTTTTTCCATAAATACCACATCACCTTAGGCCACTCCACAACTTACTACCCTCAAGGTAATGGCTTGGCCGAGTCTTCCAACAAAAACCTAATCAATATCATAAAGAAACTGCTGGAAGAAAACAAAAAGAACTGGCACAAGAAGCTCACGAATGCTCTGTGGGCAGATAGACTGTCCACCAAGAAATAAATTGGGATGAGCGAACTTGTATATGGCATGGAAGCCAAGTTCCCTTCATCTCTGGGCATACCTACTATCAAATTGTTGCAAGAAATTCAGGCTGAACCGAATGACGTGTAGAGAAGAGTTAATCAAACTATTCACCTTCAGCAAACCAGAGAACAAGTCTTCAATAGAGCTCAAATACTGCAAGAAAAACTCAAGAAGATGTTTGATAAAAAGGCCAAAGCAGAGGATTTCTGGGTGGGCAGCAAAGTTCTAAGATGGGACTCACGAAGAGAGGACAAGGGAAAACACGCAAAATTCGATTTTCTGTGGAAAGGTCCATACATTATCAGTGCTGTGCAAGGCAATAATACCTATTTTCTCAAATCACCAGATGGCAGCACAATTGAAGAAGGCCCGGTCAATGGCCAAATGCTAAAGCACTACAATGATCCTTTTGATTGAAAAGAGTAGGCGGCGTTTTATTTTGTACATATTTGTATATACCAGTGGCTTGATTTTTGTAAAAATCCATAATGCTGAAGCACGCAGAAGAAAGCAGGTAGTGCTTTACAGTGCAATAGCAGCACAAGCGAAGGAAAGAGCTGTTACCAAGTCGAAAGGCTCAAACCAATCCAACAGTCAGGAAGAAGACATTCAAAACAGAGCAACAATTAAAGACTAAGGCATTCTGACCTGCTATTCTTGGCTTCTCACAAGGAGAAACCATCACCAAGTGGAGCCACTGTTAGCCTCCTGCTGCAGTAGGTTACTCATATTTCATGATTGACATTTTTACAAGCCAAATATGTCATACTTTGCATGCTGCAATGCTCCATATTTGCTTAACAGTCTCTAAGCGAAGAAGGCTACTCAGAGTTCATTTAACTGCCTTCCAATTTTTGAAAAGTTATTCCGGTGTCGCCAATTTTCAGTTAAAGGGAGGTCCAAATAGCTTAATCTTGGTCTCCCTAGGTTTAAATTTCCTATTTTAGAATATAGAGAATGTAAATCTGTCCAAACAACTTAATCCTGGCAGATTCTTAGATAGGTAGAGAATCAAAGGAGCCCAACAACTTAATCTGGGCCCTAGGATGAAATAAGGGTAGTCTATAGATAGGAAAGCATGAAAAAGAAAAAGTGAAATGATGGGTTTGCAAGTCTAAGTGCACCCAAACCAAAAGAAGAGAAAATGTTAGGTAAGTAGGCTGGGTAGGTAGTTTTGAGGTTGCTGAATCTTGATTGATGATCAGTTCCAGGTTTCCAGGTGTCATCTTTACTCAGGACACAATCATCAGGCAGTTCTATGTGAGAAGCTCAAAAACAGGCATCACTAACTTCCTTTCTCCATCTCCCCCAATCATTAACTAATTTCCCTAAAAAGAGGTCAAGATCTGCTTGATACCTCTTAAGTTCCATCATTTTCATATCATTAGCTTGGGTGAAGATCGACTTTGCTCAAAGATATTCCATACTCTCTCTATAAGGTTCTGTCCCCTCGTAACAGCCTAAGATCTCCCGAACTTAGCGCTTTCTTACCATCTCCATATTAACTACTGACATTATTATTTAACTCCCTATATTTTCCGATCCCCCTACTAAAACTATGTAAATCATTCCCTATGTAAATATCCCTCCCCTTGGTTGAAAAATAACCATAAGTACCCCGAGAATTGCTCAGTTTACCTGAAACTTAGCAAGAACCCTCATGCTGCCCCTTCAAACCATCTTCTAAATACAATGGACTCCTTCCAGAGTATAAACTCCCTTTTTAGGTTATCGGACCCCTTCCGAAGCCTCAAATGCCTTTCTGACCCACTTACTCACTCCTTCCGACCACAATAAACCCCTTGCCAACTTCCTTAACACTCCGCAAATCCTAGTAAGCCAGCTCGCATCGCAGGATCGCAATATTCTCACCATATAAGTTATGCGCCATCCGTTGTTACCCAACGCGATATCGCGATATCAGTGATCGGCAGCCACAAGCGTCGCATGTCCAACTAAAATACCTTCCCATTCCCCGCTGATGCGATATTGCGATCGCATCGGAGAAGTTCATCATATCGCCTTCAAGTATGAACACCCCACCATGTCACATCTATACCATGACCCACCGCTGACATCAGGAGGCTGACGTCATCCGTCGTACTGCTGATGGCATGCTGACGTCAGCAGCCAAGAAATCAAAAATTCGCGCAGGAAGAGAAATCGCACTTCGGAGCTCTGGAACAAGAAACAGAGGCAGTTTTCGATGCGCGAAGTGCTAATCGCGCATTGCTACGGGAAATAGGCTGTTTCAGGGAATCTTTGGGGAATATTTTGATTCCTTGGCCCGTTTTGCACTAAAAAAGCCTGAAATCGCTCGATTTTGCCAAATTAATCCAGTTTAAAGACAACAAAGGACCAATGACAGAGATTAAAGTGTATAAGATCAAATCATCAGGGAACAAGCACGTCAAAGAGTATCAGCAGGCGGAAGAAGCCATCAACGTAGCGGCAAAGAGTATCAATGAAAATCTTAAGCAGCGGCCCAAAGCAGGAGAACATTTAATACCTTCCAGCAAATTCAAAGAAAGAGGGCAAAGCCACTCAAACTGTCAAATCATGCTTATTGCACATTTAACTCGCACCAGAATAGAACTACAGATCCCGAAGCACAGTTATTCCAGCAGCACCGCATTAAACCTCCAAGGGCCACATTGCACTCTTTTTTATTCAGTTGCCTCTGGCGCAGCCCAAAGGAATTACCTGCATTTAATTCCAGTGACACTTAGGTTTCAGAAAAGATTTTTCAGCAGACCTGTTTAGGTCAATTGTAATAAATGACTTTATGATATTTTGCTTATATATACCACCCTGAAAGATGTAGTAAGGGGTTGGTTGGTGAGTGAGTCGAGGAAATTGCTTAATCTTTGTCTCGACATTTTCTTCAAGCAGAGACCCGCACTGTAACTGTCATATTTTCTATAATCAAAGACTGCTGAAGGCATGGATTTCGAAACTGTTTGATGTGTTTAATTGGTCGAGGAGTGATTATGGAATTCCTGTGCTTCTACATGGTTCAATAAGTGTTTCTCAACTCTGTTAATTTTCATGTTTGTTTTACCACCGTTCCGCCATCTAAAGTGCAGAAAAGAAGAATAGCTTAGGATTTGTTTAAATACACCTTAAGCTCAATTTCTGCATTTATTCATGTTTTCATCAGAAATAGTTATGAGCATGTATACTTAAATGATCTTGTTTACGCTGTTTCTTTCACATATGAATGAGAGTTTAGGAATTCTTAGCTGCTCCTAGATAACCATTCATCCACTTCTCCTCTTTTTAAGTATGATGAAATGATTCTCCTTTGCCTTTCATCTCTGATCGTCATTCCATCCTTCCAGTAGATTGATAGTTGTATCATGTGTGGCTATCTCGCTCCTTAATCCTCTTGTGACCAAGAAAACGCAATAGCAAGCCTTAATCCATGACTCCATGCCCAATGGTTTGAAACTTATCACACCTTACCTTGCCTCTTTGCTTGAGATTACTCCCTTCCATCCAAACACAAACAAAAACCCCTAAGCTAAAAGCTAGCCTAAAATCATCAACAAAGTTGAATCATTAAAGAGAGAGCCCTCTCTGATTGCAGGTGGGCTAGAACCTGCAATCCAAAGATTGGTTTGTGGTTACCTCGGCCGTATCCCTAAACAGGAGCCTAGGGACAACCTGATTGATAACAGGGTGCACTCTGGAAGGTGCAGGAAGCTTCAATTTGTATGCCATAGTACCTATCTTTTGCAACACCTTGTACTGACCATAATACCTTTGTGATAATTTATTACCCTTCTTAGCTTGCTTGAGGGACATTTGTTTATCTTCTTGTAGCTGTAAGAATACCCAATCACTTACATCAAAACTTCTTTCGTTGAAATGTTGATCTGCATGTTGTTTCATTCTATTCTGTGCCAACATGAGGTTATCCTTTAAGAGTTGGAGAACTTGTTGTTGATGCTCGATTTTATCTTCCACTGCTTGAACCTTAGAATTTTCTCTTAAATATGATGTGATGGATGGTGTATGATATCCATAAAGTGCCATAAATGGGGCCATTTTTGTTGCAGTATGGAAGGAAGTGTTATACCACCATTAAGCGAGAGGCAACCATTTGACCCATTGTGATTATTTATCAGATACAAAGCAACGAAGATGTCCTTCCAAACATTTGTTGACTATATTAGTTTTCCCATCAGATTGAGGATGATAAGATGAGCTATGAGCTAACTGAGTACCAAGACAAGAAAATAATTCTCTCCAAAAATTTCGAGTGAAAATGGGATCTCTATCACTTACAATAATCTTTGGGTTTCCATGTAGCTTTTGAATTGTTTCCATAAATGCAATAGAAACTGTACTCAGTTTAAATGGATGAGATAATGCACAAGAGTGTGCATACTTGGTGAGTCTGTCAACTACCACCATGTAACATTCTTTCCTCCGAACCTGGGTAAACCTGTGATAAAATCCATTGAAACCTCCTCCAAACGTTGGCTTGGAATGGATAAAGGTAGTAATAGACCTGGGGTCTTAATTGTTTCAACTTGATTTTGTTGGCAAATCAAACATTCCGCCACAAACTTTTGAATATCTGATTTAAGTCCATCACAAAAAAAAATATCCTTGTTAACCCTGTGGTAAGTTTTTAGAAATCCTAAGTGCCCTCCTAAGGGAGAGGTGTGCAATTCCCTAAGAATCTTTTGTTTCAGTTGGAAATTCTTACATAGGTATAACCGATATTTATACCATAACAAATCATTTTTCCAGCTAAATGTATCAAATGTACTAGGATATTGTTGTATCTTTTGAATGAGTGCCCACACTTCTTCATCATTCTTCAATTCATCCTTGGCTTCGTTTATCCAATCTTGTTGGATAATAGAAATGGTGCAAAGAAATACTTCCACATCATCATCCTTTCTTGAGAGTGCATTTGCCACAACATTTTTCTTCCCTTTTTTGTAGATGATTTCAAATTCATAACCCAACATCTTTGTAACCCATTTTTTCTGCTCTTCTGAAGATGAACTTTGTTCTAAAAACTATTTAAGACTATCATGATCTATTTTTACCTTGGAGTGTCTTCCCATTAGGTAGGGTCACCATTTCTTAAGTGCATCTTGTATTGCCAACGTTTTCTTCTCATAAATAGCTCTCTGTAAATAATTTCCTTTGATTGGACAACTTTCAAAAGCAATGGGTCTTTCTTCTTGCTTTAAAATAACACCACTTCCATTTCTTGAGCCATCACATTCCACAATAAATGTTTTTTGTGAAGTTTGATGTAGCTAAGACCAGTGCTTGGCACATTGCCTCTTTAAGATGTTCAAAGGCCTTTGTTGCTTATGGAGTCCATGAAAATGCATATTTCTTCAACAATGTTGTTATAGGTGCTGCTGTTCTCCCATAATTCTTAACAAACTTACGATTATACCATGTCAACCCGAGAAATCCTCGCAGATGATTTATGGATGTGGGGGCTTTCCATAATGGTTTTAATTTTTCTAGGGTCTACCTTAACACCTTTATGAGAAATAATATGAACAAAATATTCCACCTCTTGTACTCCAAAGGAAAATTTGGAGGTTTTTGCATATAATTGTTTCTCCTCCAATAGTTTGAGCACCCTGTCAACATGTTGAACATGATCCTTCCAAGACTTGTTGTAGATTAGTATATTGTCAAAAAACACTAACACAAATTTTCTAAGAAAGGGTTTGAAAATGGAATTCATCAAACCTTGAAATGTAGAAGGTCCATTGACAAGGCCAAGAGGCATGACAAAAAATTCATAATGACCCTCATGAGTTTTAAATGTTGTTTTCAGAATGTCTTCAGTCTTCATTTTGATTTGATGATATCCTGAATGAAGATCCAACTTGGTGAAGTAAATTGATCCATGCGATTCATCCAATAATTCATTAATGACAAGAATGAGAAATTTATCTTTAATAGTGAGCTTGTTGAGCTCCCTATAATCTTAAAACATGTGCCATGATCCATCCTTCTTGTGGACCAATACTACTGGAGCAGAGAAAGAACTTTGACTAGGTTGAATTATAGTAGCCTCTAGCATTTTTGCAACCATACGTTCAATTTCACTCTTTTGGGCATAGGGATATTTGTAAGGCCTGATGTTTGTAGGAACATTTCATGGAATCAAATGAGGCCTTTGGGAGTCTCAAATACCTTGGAATTATTTTCCAAGATTTTTTGGAGATCTGGAGATATAGATGATTTCAATGTGGGAACCACTAGTGAACATAATTGTGCAATTATGCCTCATTGTTCTTTATTTAGAATCTTTGTCATTCCGTTAGAGCTGATTCTCTTTCCCGATTTCCCTGTAATACCCCTAAATTCAACTTCGTTTCCTTTTGAAGAAAATTTCATGAAAAGTTCTTGAAAATTAAAAGCTATTGTACCCAAGGATTATAGCCATTGGACTCCATTATAACATCAGCACCACCCATTAGAACGGAAAGCATTGGGCTACTCAATACATATTCTCCCATTGATAGCTTGATATTATGGCACTTTCCTGAGCAATTTATGGTTCCTCCACTTGCAACCATCACTTGACACTCTGGTGCTAGATACATGAAGCAACTCAATTCCATGGCTATCTTACAATGAATGAAATTATGGGTAGTGCCCGAATCAACACTATTACCTTTTTCTTCTTGATATGCCCTTCTACCATGATAGTTTGAGGAGTGATAATTCAAGCCAATGCATTAGAATATATGGTTGGATCCATTTCTTCTTTCTCAAGGGCTTGTTCTTGGTGTATATCCTCTTCTTTTAACGTTTCTTGTTCCTTTTCTTCCTCCTCTTCACAATCTATGTAAAATAATTTCTTCTCAGCACACCTATGACCTTTAGTGTATTTGCTATCACAACTGTAACAAAGCTATTTTTCTCCGTTTTCTTCCAATTTTTGTGGTGTCAACAAAACTTCCATCTTTATGATTGTGAATGGTAGGCTTCCTTGTTGCCATAATTTTGCTTTCCATTTTTCTTGCCAACCTGAATGCCTTCTCCAATGAATTAGGTTCCCAAAGGAAAACCTCATGTTGGATGTTATCCTTTAAAGTACCTATGAACACTTCAATCCTATGCTCTTATGGAATATCTTTTACCCTTATATTCAATTTTAGGAATACCTCAATGTGCTCCATCATTGAACCCTTTTGCCATTAGTAAGCATTTCTTGTAGAAACTTTGTGAAATTTGTCTTCAAATATTCCATCTTAGCTTCCACGCCATACATATTAGCTTCTACATCTCTCTTTAAACCATCCATCTTAGCTTCCATTACTTTTTGTGTGAGTGAATTTTGTTACACTTGGTCTCGTAATTTCGATATATCATGTTGCATTTATTCCTCTTCTAAATGAGTCATGCTAGAGCTTTTAGGTTGCTTACTAGGTGTTTTCATTTTCTTTCTTTGGGGCATCAATTAATGATAATAATTCTTCACTATTCCCTTTCAATTCCTTCAAACTAATTTTTCAAACCAAACTTATGCAAAAATTTAAAAAAACTACACACATTTTTTCACTTTGTAGGAGCTTGATATTGAATATGATGTATCTCTGTGATTTCAAATCTCCAAGGTCCGAAAGGTCTTCTTCCGATAACCCTCTGAGTCCTCTTTCTAAGCCCGTAAGTCTGATCAAGATTTGATTCTCCAATGAAGCGTTATGCCAAATCTCCCATGATGACCTGATTATAGACTGGTTCAGTGGAGCGAACTTGTATGACATGCCACTTGTCACTGTTTTGACCTTAGGTTATGAAAATGATATCCAACAAACTATAGTTTGTCTTCACTTTGTCATTTCTTATGAAATTTGAATCAGATGCTCCGAGAGATAGTTATGACAATTTTTCCAAGGTCTCTTGTTTGGGATGTACTTCGGGGGCCTACAGAAACCCTACATGTCTTGGACCGTACCTACGAAAATATAGCGAAGCAAAATCTGAATTTTGGGCCCAAGCTTCACCAAGATTTAGGCTCACATGGGTTTTAATTTCTGAATATAAAACTTTGTAGAAAATAAATTATAGTGAAAATTCCACGATGACCTATTTGAGATGGAATTATGGAGCTTGCAAAACCCTATCTTCCGCAGGTCATATCTCCGAAAATATAGCCAGACAAGCTCTAAAATTTAGACTCGAGGTTCAGAACAATTGCGTCTGAAATGGATTTTTTTTTTTTTATCTTCTCAAACTTCACAGAAAAAAGTTATAGAGAACATGCCACAAAGACCTATTTGGAGTAGTGAAACCCTATTATCCAAAGCTCTAATACCAAATGTTATGAAACCAACTCACAGAAAGATAGAAAAGATAGATCAATGACTTAGAAATAAACCTCTTCGAGTGAAAACCTCCTTTACATTACAGAAATGAACAATTCTTGGATGATACAAATGAAAAAAGCTCCTTTATATATATAGGAGTCTAAGGGGTCACAATATAACCAAAGCCGACTTACCAATAATAATATAAGGGCATAAAAATAACAATAGTGGGCTTCTATGGGGCACAATCATAACAATATGGGAATAATAGGGGCACAAGAATAATAATAAGGGATACAATGACAATAGTACTGGGGGAATCACTAGTATGATAGGGACCTAACAAGAGGTATGCTCAAATAAAGAACCATGAAATGCTAAAGTATACCAAAACTCTAAAGATGAGAGCCATGAAACCTCAATAAGGTTGGTTGATATTTGAAGTAGAAACATCACAGAGGCATAGGGGTGGCAAACACTATTAACTTCCCAACAAATATTAAGATAAAATAACTATTGGTAAAGAACTAGGACAAAGGCTTCAAACAAAAGCAACACCATCAACCAAAAAACAAACAATGAGGCTTATAAATATGGAAACTCAACTCAACCATGATTCAACAACACTCATGAAGTTGTTTGAACACTATCCGTACCACATGATCAAAAACAAGAAATGACAAAAGTCAAAAAAATAATGTTAAATTATTTATCATCGTCTAACCCCTCCTTCACCCTCGAAACACAACTATGTTTTTTCAAATGATGTCATGACCATACATCGATCCAACCATAATTAATGCTGATGTTTGGGTAATTTCCTCTTATCCTTATGAGGATGTTGACATGGATCAATTTTTGGTTTTGTGGACTCAAAGCTTGATGCAACAACACTTTCATCTAGAATGACTTTTGTAGCCATGTCGTCAATCTGTTTCTACAATCAGCATGAACATTTTCTTTTAAACCCTACTCTAGATTTCTCCGACAACAAATGACACCTCTTGAGTCTCAATAGAGCTAGATGTAGGTAATGACACAACAACAAGATCATATCCAGGACTTGATCTTATGTTTGCACCACAGGGCTAATAGAAACAATGAAACCATGTCTATTCTTCCCAAGTCCTCCTCAAATATTTCCATTTTGCTTAATAACTAGAACCTAATACTAATAGTATGCTTTTGAAAACTGGGTATAAAAAAAGTATGTGGTGAGTCATGATCATCAACATCAAGATTCTAGCAATAAACATCATGAAGTGTGGTAGAAGGTAATCCTAGTAGCTCAACATTAACTATCTCCGTCTCAACATTCTAAAGCAAACTAACTTCCAATACAAGGTGTTCCATAGACTCTTGAAACTTTTGAATAACCTCATCCTTCTCAATCAATTGGTTTAACAAGGCATCATAATCTTGTTTCAAAATATAATATTGTTCCGACATTGAGGCTTCAAAACAAATAACCTCCATAACCTGATGATTATTTTTCTCCTCCAGCTTGCAAAATAGCTTCTTGAAAATTTCAGTGTCTGAGTTAGAAAAGGGCTCAGCCTCCTCCTCCAAGTCGTCAAGGAGGTCAATCCTCTCGTGAAATTCATCAATAATAATTTGGAAATATGTTCCCATGGTTGAATCCATATGTTCAACCTTCCTGGTTTTCTAAGCTATTGTAGTTTGTAACCAATTTTTAAGTGTTGCATTTTGTGCTTGCAAAAGAGCTATGACTGATTACAACTGAATAAACTCATTACGAAGTTGATCCATTTCCTTCTCATGAAGCTCCTGCAATATTTTACCCAACTTGATAACATCAAGTTGGAATATGTGTTTTAGTTAGCCATAGAAGTAAAACTGATGCAAAATAAGGCCGACAATGACAACAACAACAACTTTGTGTTTCTAATCTTGACACAAATAAGACAACTCAACATATTTTTTCATGACTATCCAACAAGAAGACCCTTCATAACCACCATGCATAAGGACACCAAATACATTACAATGTCAACCAAATACACATATATTCTTTTTTTTGCTGAAGCAAGAGACTTAGATTCTATTTCAATAACCCAAAAGTAAAGTTACAATAAGTATAATAGGCCTGAATATCTCAAGGCCTACGAAACCAACAAGATCGTACTACCATAGATGTGACCCACTAAACAAACTAAAGGACAAGCTAACCGATCAAATTGTTCCCACAATTACAAGTTGACACAAAGTCAAAATCCACGATAGCTCCCATCATTAACTCACAAAGATTGAACATACTCACGACCCCACAAACTAGCCCAACCAGATCTAACCATCGATTGCCACTGCAAAAAAGGACGGCTTAGAGAGATATCAGAGAGCCTAGATGCATGATCTTTATGGCACGATGAAGGGTGGTAAGATGACCCCCACCCATGCCATGTGTTGAGAGCCGAGTGGAATCGCTCTCAACGAACCAAAACCACTTACCATTTGTGTGCCTCGTGATCATAAACAAACCGCTTAACGCTTGGTTTTCCGAACCGTAAGAAAGTGTCGTGGAATTTCCTTCATGGGAGTGATCCAACCTTTCATCCTACTAAAACTGACAATGGAGCTTGCCACCGAAACATTCTGTACCTATAAATAAAACCTTGTATCGCCATTCAAGAAACGAAGGATATAATTTTCCTTACACCAAAGGAAGTTATCCCCATGCAGAGAAAGCCCTTTTTCAAGGAGCCGACCACCGTATTGAGTATGAACAGGCATAAAGATCTTTAATCATTGCCCGCCCCTCATGCCCAATAATCGAAAATTTCCTTGTCCTCTGCTGCTTGAGCATCACAGAGAGCTTTTAGCCTACTTGGAGGCATATCTTGCCATTTCATTTCAATCTTGCAATTTGGATTAGTCACTCCTTGGTTGGCCAGTAGATCTGCAAGTTTATTGGCTTTCCTCCAAACATGATTGAAGCTAACTGTTCGAAGACTCTGGAGATGTTTTTGGATTCTCTGGTGCACTTGTATAAGTCTCCATTGTTTTGATACCCTTTCTGGCGCTGTTCTATAGCTGATTTTATTAATTGCATTAATAGAAATCTCAGTGTCTGCTTCGATGAGTACATTTGAGCTGTGATTTAGTTTAAGAAGCTCTAGACATTGTTCCAAAGCCATTAATTTAGCCATGTTGTTGGTGGCTTTGCCTAAATGACAGCGGAAAGTAAAAATTATTTTTCCTTCTTCATCTCTTAACACACCTCCATAACTTGTTGTCCCCAGGTTGCTTTTTGAAGCCCCATCAATGTTGCATTTCAGATAACCTTTTGGTGGAGGATGCTAGAACTCCTTTTCCATTTCCAACACTCTTTCTTTTTTGCTAAGACCATTGTGGATGATCTCATGCATTCCAAGATGCTTGAGAGTTCTGAATTCTAGTGTAGTGGGAGGATTCAAGGGATGACTGTGCATAGTGGTGGAAATGGTCTCCTTAATCTGCTTTAAGATCAATTCCATCAGGCAAAGAGGAGTAGTTTTTTAATCCTTGAAAATTATTTTATTCCTTTCCTTCCAAACATTCCATATAATGAAGCTTGGTGTAAAGGTCTAGGCCAAATTAAGGATCTCATACTCTGAAATGTTTTTTCTACACTTATTTAGGGTGTTAATAATGCTACCTTTGTCTCTATCTGTCTGTTGAAAAATGATGTTGAAAGAATCCTACAACCAGGTGGTATAGGTGCAGTTGTTGAGAATATGCTCCATTGTCTGCTCTTGAGCCTCACATAATTGGCATCTAAAAGGCCCCATAACCCCCCTCTTTTGAATGTTTTCCCAAGTTAATATTTTCTTTTGATGAACTAACCACATAAACAGTTTGATCTTCATCCATCCTTGGTGGCTCCAAAGTTTTTTCCAGGACTTACCCAAAACGCAGGGATCTAGGTTCAAGGTTATTCTTCTCACTTCCTTGATATTAAAGATGCCTTCTTTGTTTTGTCCCCATCTTAACTTATCCTGCCCATCTATGACCAAGATTTTCCTCTGTTCTAATATGTTCACGAGTTCTTATGTTTTTGCTTTTATGGGGTCATGCCCTCTGCAGTCTATTTTCCTCTAGCTTCTCCATTTCTCAGTGTCATGAGGAAGATTCCAGAAATCCCTAACTTTTGTTAGTCCTTGGAAATCAGTTTCCTGCTTGATGCTCATAAATTCCTCCCTTAAAAACAATGGTTCTTGCTGCCATTTATCTTCCTAGAAGAGAGCTCATTCTCCTGCTCTAATTTCCCAGAAGCTGTTGTTTTGTACTAGGATTCTATTTTCCCAAGATTTATTCTAGATGTGGGAGCCTTTTATGTTCCTTGACATTTTGATGAGATCACTTGTTTGCCAGGAGCTTGCATATTTTTCTTTCCAGGTTTTAGCCCATTGAGCCCTTGGTTCTTTAACCCATTTGCACCAAAGTTTGGCTCCTAAAACATTACTTAGAATCTCCTGATCGTCTAAGCCTAGGCCTCCATGACTTTTGGGCTTATATATTTTATCCTAAGAAACAAGGGCCCATTTCTTTCTAGTTTCCTCCTGACCCCAAAGAATGTCTCTCTAAATGTTCCTGAATTGCTATAACACCCCTTTGGGAGCTGGCAAGGCTGATAAAAAGAAAATAGGGATAGATTGTAGAGCTGGATTTGTCAGAATCAACTTTCCAGCAAGGTTCAATGCTCAGAAAGTCGATATTTTTATCTTGTCTTGCATCTTGTTGAGCACTAGTTCCCAGATACTTTTGTGCAATGGTTTATTCGTAAGGGGGATTCCCAAATACTTTGAAGGGATGACCTCCCTTTGGAAGACAAGAATTCTGGAGATGTTCCTTTGAATAGCAATGTTAGTCTTTAAGAGAAAAAAATTTGATTTGGAGAGATTGACTGCCATACCTGAAGCCGAGGAAAAGTCATTTAAGACTTTTTGTATGCTGAAGCTTCCTTGACTGTGGGGGTACCATGCAACATGGTGTCATCCACAAATTGTTGATGAGTCAAATCTTGGTCATTCTCCATTAATTGGAGGCCCTTGATCTTTCCAAAGACTTTAGCATTTTTAATGGTTTAGCCCAATCCTTCCATCATGAGGATAAAAAGAAAGGGAGAGAGTGGGTCTCCCTGCCTCAGGCCTCTAGAAGGAGTGAAGATCTGAGGGCGAGCCGTTCACCAGAAATGAAAAGTTTGGTGAAGTAACCAAAGACATAACCCATCTGATCCAGTCATGATCAAACCCAAAAGTGGCAAGGACCTTTTTGATGTAAATCCAGTTCACCTTGTCATACGCTTTTGCAATGTTTAATTGCATGATCATGCCAGCCTGCCTTTTGCTAGTGAGTGACTGAACTACCTCATGGGCCTGAATAATATTATCCAGGATTTTCCTTCCTTTAACATAACCAGACTGTTCCCCTGAAATCAAAGAAGGAAGAAGAGGTTTGAGTCTGTTGGCCAAGATCTTAGAAATAATTTTGTAAACAACATTGCATAAAACAATTGGTCTGAACTTATCAGGAGTCAGGGTTGAGTCCTGTTTGGGGATCAAGGAGATGAAGGAGGTGTTGAGGGCTTTCAGAATGGATCTACTTCTTCTGGAGTCCTCTACCACATCCAAAATATCTTGTTTGACAACATTCCAGCAGGCTTTGAAAAAGAAAACATTAAAACCATCTGGGCCTGGAGCTTTCCCATTCTGCATATCTTTGATAATTGTACTAACCTCTGCTTCGGTTATTGGTTTGTTCAGGTTAAATTTATCTTCTCTAGACACCATCCTGGGGATATTCTTTATTATTTCCTTGATGTGATGGTCTCTGTCTAGATTATTCTCATTTGTGATGCCTCTGAAATGTTGAACCATTACAGCTTCAATATTTTTGTGAGAGGTCTGAAGCTCCCCATCTTCATTCAATATTGAGGAGATTCTATTGTGCGTTCTATTGGCTATGGTGGAATGGTGGAAAAATCTAGTATTTCATTCACCTTCTTTGAGCCATTGAACTCTAGACTTTTGTCTCCAAAATATTTCTTCCTGTTTGCGTAAATTCTCCCATTCAAGGTTGTGTTTTTCAGCTTGCTCACTTTTGATTTTATCAAACCCATCTGTGATCATTGCTTGGTTTAGTTCTTGCATTTTGATCTCTACTGATTTTTTGTTTACAAAAATGTTACCAAAATCCTTCTTGTTCCATTCTTTGAGTTTGATTTTTATGTGCTTTAGTCTTTTATGGAGGAGGAACATTTTGGTGCCCTAAACCTGTAGATCTTCGGACCACCATTTTTCAATGTTGCTGATGAAATCTGGGTGGGAGAGCTAGATATTCTCAAATTTGAAGGGTCTATTCCTGGGAGCATCAATTCCCTGTATTTCTAATTGAATCGGCTAGTGATCAGAGCCTCCAAATGGGAGAACACTTGTAGATATTTCTATATTTGTGAGCATCAGCTTCTCGGGGATCAAAATTCTGTCTAACTTGGAGGCAACCTGAGCATTACCTCCTCTTTTGTTATTCCAAGTAAAAAGACTATTATGCATTCCAGTGTCAACCATTTTCATGTCTTTTGTGGAAGAATGGAATCCTACTGAATCTCTACTGAGGATCCTGGTGCCTCCTTTTTTTTTCTGAAAGAGATTTAATCATGTTAAAGTCTCCTCCAATGACCCAAGGGATTTCTTTATGTCTGCTTCTGAGACCTACCAGGGAGTTCATAAATCTAAGCTTATCATCTATTCTTTGAGGACCATAGATATTCGTAACTAGGAAGGTCTTAGACATCCCCATTGGTTGAATGATAACTAATAAGTAATTTCTCGTTGCCTTCACATCTACAATGCTGACTTTTTGGGGGTTCCAAAGAGTGAGAATGCCTCTAGCTGTGTTCTCTACTTTGACTTCTAGAAACTCAAATTTAGTGAGCCATTTGCTATGGATTTGTTTTATTTTCTGAATGGAGCATTTTGTTTCTTGAATGAAGATTATGTTCGACATTGCTAGTTTCATTCTGTTACTTACCATTCTTTATTTTCTTTTACTACCTGGACCTCTGATGTTCCATAATATGAACTTCATAATTAAATATTTGTAAAGGAGTAACTGGTTAGATCTTTCATCTTACCGGAATCTATCATTAGCTTTCCACACTCAATCAGGAGCTCATTTTTCTTTTTTCTGCCTCTCTTCTTTCCTGAATTTCTGGTGGCTAATCCTGGATTTAATTTCATTGTTTTCACCCCTCTGTGCTCCTTTTAGTGGATGTTTTTACATTTCTCCAGTCCTCGTTCCTATGTTTTCCATAAAGATAACTGTTATATTCTGTTGCATTCTTCTTGAGGTAGAGAATCTATTCCTCCTTTGGTTCCTTGCATCAGGAAACCTTCCAGATCCAAGTTTTCCTTGTCGCGAATTTCTTGTAGTTCATGATCTTCTAGATATGTTTCACTTTGGGTCATTTCTTGGTCCATTTCCATTTCTATTTCACTTCTCATGGCTTCTTTTTGAGAATCAATATTCGGAGAATGATTTTTGTCCTCTTTTTTTTCTTTTTCTTTAGTATCTTCCTCCTAATATTGATTCTCTCTTATGATTTCCTCAGTCTCTTCTAGCACTTGGACCTTATTCTGAATACCCTTTTGCGCCTCAGTGTGTTGTTGCTTTGATCCCTTTTTTCCTCCCCTTGCTCTACTAGCCACTTTTTGAAAGCTTCCAGTGTCCTTCGTTGTATTAAGTTTTCCTTTGTTATCTTCTTTGCTGAGAGGGTAGTCTCTTAACAAATGCCCATGTTCATGGCATCTTCGACATCTAAAGGTGATATGTTCATAGTCTACTGTCTGCACCCACTCCTCATCAAGAACTTCCAGGATAACTTCATCCGGAAGTGCTCCTGATAGATCCATTTCCACACATATCCTGGCAAAGGAGGTATATTTTCCCCTTCTGGTGGCTTCAGAACCCTTTACATAGTATCCTAGTTTATTGCCAATGGCAGTTAACGATTCAGTTTTCTAATAATCAAGAGGTAGAGAGTAGAGCCTTACCCACACAGGAACCGAAGAGAAAGTCTCCCTCTCTAGGACAAATTTCATTCTCCAAGGTCTCATATAGAGACCCGCTGCTCCAAAAAAAAAGGGTCCTCCTTCGAATATTCTATCTTTATCTTCGATATTAGAGAACACTACTGTGAAGAATCGTTTTGACCCTAGATGTAGGTCAATGATTCCTTTGGGCTTCCAATGATACTTGATCCACGTCTGTAAAGCCTTTTCAGTGGGCCATAGTCCCATGAATTTACAGATAATGGCGTAGGTTCCCATATGTTCCTTGTGCTCCTGCAGAGCAGGATCATTTAATATTACTCGAGGAGTGATTTCTGCTTTTGGTTTGCAATGTCCTTTTCGTTTTTTGTCTCTTGATCCCATAATTTTGTCTTCTTCCTATTTGTCCTTTGTGCTGTTGTTTTCTTTTGTTTTGGTCCCATCTGTTTCCTTTTCATTATCCCTGTTTCTGTAACTCATATCACCTTTACTATTTCCAGTTGGTAATTTACTTCCGCTGGCCACTGCATGTTTATAGGAGGGAACTGAGCTCCCTCCCCTGCCACTCTCCATTAGAATCAAACTCTGCTCGCTATGGTAACCCTAGTCACTTCGTCTCTCCCGTGGTTTTCCACACACCAAATACACATATATTCATTCTCCATTGGAAATGGTTTTCATACGATTTTAAATTTAATTTAATTTAATTTTTTAATAAAATACATAAAACCTTAATAATGTTTTTATTATAGAATTCCTTTTCTGAAATCCAAAAAAGTAAATTTCCTGGCCCAAAATTAAAGTATGAAAAGTATGAAAACATGGATTAAACCACTAAGGAGCATCCAAAGGAGCATTCATGGAGATGAAGAGAGAAAAATAAAGAAAAGGTATGCCTATTGACTCCATGATCAACCATTCGACCTCCTTCGAGAAACCAATGAGGCTAAAGTCTTGTGAAATTGGTTTATCCATTCACTAGCCAAATCCAAGCACTAGTACAAAATGGCTAATTAATTACTAAAAAACGGACTAAAATTTGCATATAAATTACCATTTTTCAGTTGGTGACCATTAGTAGCTAATTCACAATACTTTATAACGTGACCAACTTTTAGTCATTTTTAGCTTAGTCATTATTTGGTTGTCTAAATTTTATTGTGTAGTTATATATTCAATAATAAATTTGGTCATTAACTTAATTATTGATTTAGTCATTAATTTCTATAATTAATGACCAAATATATAACAAAATATATTACTATGTGATCACCCTAGAAAACTAATTAATGGCCAAATAAATATGACCAAAATGTTGGTCATGTTATAAGATATTGTAAATTAGCCACTAATAGTCATATATATGCAAATTTTAGTCATCGTTTGAAACCAATTAATGACCAAAAAAATATGACTAAATTTTGGTTGGGTTATAAGATAGTATAAATTAGCTACTAATAGTCAAATATGTGCAAAATTTAGTCATTCTTTATAATCACAAATATGTCATTTGCTATAGTCATTTATCTTTTTTGGTAGTTTCATATTTATTATATATACGATTAATTTAGTAATTTATATTCATTTCATTTACTTTTATTAATAATTATTATAAATGACTAATTTTGTCATATATTCATTTTATTTGTGTTCATCATTAATCAATATAAACTACTAATTTAGTAGTTTTAGATTGATTTTATGCGTTCATTATTAATCAACATAATTAATTAGTATGATTTTGCGACTAAAATTTTAAAATGTCATATGATGTGCATGTTCATCTAATATAAAATAAAAATTTGCATATGTTAATTACATTATTAAATAATATCAAGTGCAACTATAAATAATTTCAACCACAAATTATTTTATATGAAATGTTCAAGTATTACAATATGAGTTTTCAACTTAATATTGGTTAGACTACAATTTACACATGAAATTATGTTCATCACTTCAAAACATTATCATTGTGTTACCAAGGCATTGTAGGTGAATTCAAATTCGAAGACTTGACCATAAATTTCTATGTGTGTGTCTTATGCAGGATATTTGCTCTAAGGGTATCAATTGACCAGTTCTCTTCTCTCTCTCTTTTTGTATTTGTTGCTCAAGTGTTATTTCTCTCCTATTTCTTCGATTCCTACTTCTTAGCATCAATTCTGAGTTATTTTTTTGAAAAAAAAACAAGATACAATGCAGAGTGTAAGACATGAAAGACAATGAACACAAGAATATAAAATAAAGTAGATTGTAAAGAGTTTATATGACATATACCTGCACATTAGCAATGTCAAATCCATTTTTCCACATACAAGAAAGAAACTTGAACAATTTTTCTTCAGTTAGGCGATAGTGGTAAGTCCCTATACTACTAGTGTAACCCCTATTTGTTACAATACAACCCCTTATTATATTGTTGTGCCCATGTAGTCCCCATATTGTTATTATTGTGCCCCATAGAAGCCCATTATTGCTATTATTGTGCCCTTACATTATTATTGTTATGTCAGCTCTAACTATATTATGACCCGTTAGGCTCCTATATATAGAAAGGAGGTCTTGTCATTTGTATCATCCAAGAATTATTCATTTGTGTAATGTAAAGGAGGTTTCCCCCTTGAAGAGGCTAAATTGTAAGGTGTTTATCTTTCCTTTCTATCTTTTTGTGAGCTGGTTTCATAACATTTGGTATCAAAGCGTTGGATTTTAGGGTTTCGCTGCTCCAAACAGGTCATCGTGGAATTTTTGCTATAACATTTTTTCAGTGATGTTTCAGATGCTAAAAAAATTACCTAGTTGCGACGACATCCTGCTGGACCGCAGGTCCAAATTTCAGATCTTGTCTTGCTATATTTGCAGAGATATGATTTGAGGAAGTTATGGTTTTTGCAAGCTCCAAAATTTCATCTCAAATAGGTCATCATGGAATTTTCGCTATAATTGTTTTTCTAGACATTTACAGACACTGAAATTAAAACCCATTTGAATCGAAAACTTGATGAAGCTCAGGTCTGAATTGCAGATCTTGTTTTGTTATATTGTCAGAGATACAATCCAAGACATTTTGGGTTTCTGTAGGCTCCCAAATGATATCACAAATAGGTGACCTTGGGAAAATTGTCATAACTTTCTTTGTGAGTATCTGATTGAAATTTAGTCAGAAGTAAGAGAAGAGTACAAAATATAGTTTTCTTTGTAACAGTTTCAAGTTTTAAGGTTTAAACAATGACACGTGGTACGTCGTACAAGTTTTCTCTACTGAGCTAGTCTATAATCAGGTCATCATGGGAGATTTGACTTAACTCATTCTTGCAGAATCCAATCTTGATAAGAATTGTGGGCTTAGAAAGAGAACTTAGAAGGCTACTGCAGGATGCAATTGTAGAACTTGGAGATCTAAAATTACAGAGTTACAGTCATTTCAGGATCAAGCTCCTAAAATCAAGAAAAGGAGATATGAGGAAGTTTGATGGCAAGGATCCGTTAAATTGGGTACTACAGATGAAGAAATATTTTGATCTACATGAGGTGAGACTGTTACAAAACGTACGTATTGCATCTTTATATTTAGAACCGAATCAATTTTTATGGTATGAAGGGCTTTGTTCTCGTAAACCACTTATCACATGGTCAATTTTCACATAGGAAATGATAGCACATTATGAGGATACAAACAGAAACACCTTCTTTAACCAATTGATAAATCTCAAACAAAAGGGTTCAATGGCAGAGCACATTGAGGATTTTAAAAAATTGAATATAAGAGTAAATGATATTCTAGAGAAGTAAAGGGTTGATGTCATCATAGGCTCTTTAAAGGATAAAATTTAACATGAGGTTCGTCTTTGGGAACCTCATTCACTGGAGAAGGCATTCAGGTTGGCACAAAAAATTGAAAGCAAAATTATGGAAACAAGGAATCCCACCACTCACGACTATAATTATGGAAGTATTTTTTCTCCTAGCCTTCCACAACCTGCAAGGTTTACACCACAACAATTGGAAGAAAAAAGAGAAAAAACGCTTTGTTACAATTGTGATAGTAAATAGACTAAAGGTCAGAAGTGTGCTAAGAAGAAATTATTTTACATAGATTATGAAGAGGAGGAAGAAAAGGATCAAGAAACATCAAAATAAGAGGATATACACCAGGAACCAAACCCAGAGAGAAGAAATGAATCTAACCATATCTTGTAAAGCATTAGCAAGAATTACTACTCCTCAAACTCTCAAGATAAAAGGACATACTAAGAATCAAAAGGTTCAAGAAGTGAAAGATCACATTGAGAAAGAAGAAATGAATCCTACCATATCTTGTAATGCATTGGCTAGAATTACCACTCCTCAAACTATCACGATAGAAGGACATACCAAGAAGAAAAATGTTCAAGAAGTGAAAGATCACATGGAGCATCAAGAAATGAATCCAACCATATCTTGTAATGCATTGGAAGAAATTACCACTCATCAAACTCTCAAGATAGAAGGACATATCAAAAAGAAAAATGTTAAAGAAGTGAAAGATCACATCGAGCATCAACAACAAGTTCTCCAACTTTTAGAGGATAACGCCACTTTGGTACAGAATCAAATGAAACAACTGGTAGATCAACATCGTAGTGAATAGGTTTTGGTGTAGGCAATTAGATATTTTTACGGCTACATCTCAAGAAAGCTATTTTTGAGAAGGAAAGGTTGGCAATACTACATCCACTTAAGAAATGGTGACCTTACCTAATGGGAAGACACTTCAAGGTAAATATGGATCATGATAGTCTTAAATACTTTTTAGTACAAATATTATCTTTAGAAGAACAGAAAAAAGGGTCACAAAGATGTTGGGTTATGACTTTGAAATCATCTACGAAAAAGGGAAGCAAAATGTTGTTGTAGATGCACTCTCAAGAAAGGATGAGGATGTGGAAGCATTGTTTTTTGTTATTTCTATTATCCAACCAGCTTGGATAAATGAAGCAAGGGATTAATGGAGGAAGGATGAAGAAGTGTGGCCACTCATTCAAAAGTTGTAGAAGATCCTAGTTCAAACAATATTGCCAGAACTTGACAAGGAAGGAAAAATCATATTGGATACTAGAGCATCCACAGAAACAAGAACCCAACAGCTACAAAATCGATCAGTTTCAGAGTGTCTCGTCAAGTTGAAGAACTTACCCGTTGAAGTTTCCACATGGGAGGACAAGAATTTTATACAAAAGCGTCAAAAACTACTCAAGCATTGAGGACAACACTTTTTGAAGGAGAGGGGCATGTTAAGTCCCTATACTACTAATGTAACCCTTTATTTTTATTAGTAAAATCCCTTGTTATATCGTTGTGCCCATTTGTCCCCATATTGTTATTATTGTGCCCCATAGAAGCCCACTATTGCTATTATTGTGCCCTTACATTATTATTGTTATGTCATCTTTGATTATGTTATGACCCCTTAGAATCCTATATATATAAAGGAGGTCTTGTCATTTGTATCATCCAAGAATTGTTAATTTGTGTAATGTAAAGGAGGTTTCCCCCTCGAAGAGGCTAAATTCTAAGGTGTTTATCTCTCTTTTCTATCTTTTTGTGAGCTGGTTTCATAACAAATAATGGCCATTATAATGTGGCTACATGACCTATATAAACAAAGAAATAAAATGTCACCATAGAAAATAAAACCTTAGTAACATAGAATTCAACCTTCAGGGAAATCTTAGGCACAATCATGTCAACTAATTTACATGCTAAAAAGATCAACTGTAGGAAACCTGTGAAAACAAATAATATGAGGTGTGATGTTTAATCCTTGTCATTTTATTCATAGAAACATTTCATTTTCTAACACATGAACTTGGTCAAGTATATAAACAACATGTTCTCAAATAACAACATGAAAGTAAATTTTTTGGATAGTCATGAAAAGTGTTTAACACAAAATAGCTAAAGGATTCCAAACAATATCATGTAATACTAATTTTAACTTCAATCTTCCGCTCTTGCTTAAGCATACATGATACCAAGTATTTTCAATTTCATAGTTAAAATACAAAAACAAATCAAAAGAAATGTTCAAAATACAATCAAACAATAAAGAGAGGATATCATGGAATGGACATTGCGATTATAAAAAATGTGTTTACCTGTCCACCAATATCTTCTTTGGAATTCCTAAAAACATTTATTGACCAAAATAACCATGAGGTGAAAGAATCACAAAATTAAAAACCATAGGAATCCATACTAGAAACATTTCCAAAGTTGATAATGAATCATATCCAAGACATTGTCTGTATTGTCTCCTCATCCTTCTTCCAATCACATTTCCTCTAACCTTTCCACAACATTGTCAAGTAACAATCAAACGAAGGCATTGATTTTTTTTATTATCTTTTATATCTATAAAATTTGAGTTTGATTTGTTTCAGGAACATATTAATTGAAATTAAATCCTTCCTGACATATGAGAAGATATCAATCAAGTAGGATATTAGAAAAATCGACCTCAATGAGGTCCTCAAACAATTTCTACAATATCAATACTTTTCATGCTATGATATCTTGGGTAGAAAAAAAAACATATCACCAAAAGAAAAATCAATATATTACTTATATTCAAACTCTATGTATGGTGTATTCTTACGCATCTTTTTAAGATGTTCCTCCACCTTTGCTAAAGAGAAGTGTAGCTTGGTTAAACTTTGTAACCTTTCATTCAACATCAATTTCTGCAAGATAAATGTCACACGTTATTTTTCCTCATTTCTCAACATGCTACATATGATAAATTTAAAGTCACATAAAAGCAAGAGAAAAACCGTTTCTAAGAAAAACAAATAAACAAGTAATTCCTCTAATAAAAATTGTTTCTAATATCAACATATGAAAAGAGAGTGGACCATTTTTTCTTCATGACTTTGCCTATTTTTGTTATGAAAGTGATCGAGTTTCAGGAACCAACAAATGTGAGGGGAGTTGTAAATGTGAAAAAAATTATGTTTACCTTTATAGACTTCTTCAAAAATATGTAAATGATGCCATTTTTGGATGTGGTAAATCTCATAATAAGAAATGGCCACATTGGATGCAAAGATTAAATATAAAAAATTGTAGGCGTGACATGTATTCTAATAAATTGCATTCAATGACTACCATGGGCCTCCATGGGTTACAGGTTCTTAGTCTGTTAGTCTTTATGATGAAAGAGAGATAGCAATGATAAGTATGGGTGGTCCTAGTTTGTATGGTGGATATCTTCAAACCAAGGTCATCTTCTTAATGAACCTAGGTTTTGATATGGTAAACCTGCATCTGGTCCTCACCCAGTTTCATTCCATCATACTTTGTCAAGGATCAAGAGGACACAATTGTCCTTCAACTTATAACAGGGTTGATATTGAGGTTATAGATAAAGCTTATCCAAAATAAACTGGATTTTTGGGCTCCAAGATATATGGATAATTTAAATGATAACAATACTATGTTTTTTCCCAAAGACTCAAATGTAGGGATACATTTTGCAAATATTACTAATAGATAGAATGAGAGAAATAATCCATGAGGAGCATCTAATGGTCATTGTAATTAGAGAAATACTCAGAGATAATAAGACTATTTAGGTTCAAATCAAAGATGATGTTGATTCTTGTAGCTCCTTAGTTGTTGGTAGTTTTTAAGGTAGGAATTTTGGTTCTTAAAGGGCAGGGCTCTTTAGCTTAACTGTATCTGTCTTGGTCCTATCACCCAACAAAGAGTAAATATGTAATGTTTAGGGCTCTTCCTATTTTTATAGTTGTCAAGCTTATAATTATTTTTTACTCTATTATAGCTTTGTTGAGACCACCTACTCTATAGTAAAAAATAACAGATGGGCCACTAGACATACCTACCCATGGTCTCTTGTAGGCATGATAGAAGAATAGGTTGATCCATTAATTAGAATTGTAAAGATATCGAGGAAAGAAAATTCATTAGCTAGTTAACCAAGTGCACATTGAACCCTATATGGATGAGTAGCCCTAAATAAATCCAGTTTTCTCTATCATATGCCTTGGAAAGACAAACTCACTAACATTGCTTGTAATTTCTTGGTTTGATGTTCTAAATAATTTTTTTGGCTACTCTTATTTTGTAATGGATTTGTTTGCTAGGAAGGATGCCAAATGTTCTAATGACATGGAATCAACTTAGTGGCTTTTGACCCTACATGCAATAATTTTTGCAATGATTTTGTAGATCCAATTACATAGTGATATGGGTTTGAAATCATCAAAAGTTTCATTCTTTTCTAATTTTTGGGATTAAAGCCTAAAACGTTGAATTGAAAGCTCCCAAATCTTCCCTATTTATTTGAATTTGCGAACAATTCTTATTTGGTCTATATGAGAGAATTCATATAACCCGCGGAAGAATTATGTTATCCTGCTAAGTGGTTAAGGGTTCTTATCCTTTTGGAAATAATGGAAAATTTATGTAATTCTTCCTTTGATATTGGATCCATCAGTGCCTCATTACCCACCTCACCTAAAACACTGGGGAAATATGAAGTCATCTTTAACTATCTCTCTGAAATTTATTCTATCATCCTCTTTATAAATTCCCTCAAAATGGTTTGCTGATGAGAAAATTGCTGCTCAAGATAAGACACCTTCTCACGAGGAAAATTTTGTTTCTAATCAACATCTTGAGGTGATTTTTCATTATATTTATGAGATGCCGAAGAGGGGAAATCTATTTAGTAAAGGCTATGAATGAATGTTAGTGATTTGGTACAAGGAAAGACATGGGAAGCTAGGGAATTGTGGATTCCCTACAACTCTTTTCCCAAATGTGACACATGAGGATGTATGATTATTACACAACTATATTTGAGAACATGCACCACTTTGAAGGTAAGACTATTTTGGATGTAGGCATAGGAAGTGGTAATTTGGCAATCTAGTATGCACAAGCTAGTGCAACGAAATTTATGTTATTGAAGCCACCAAAATGTTAGAACATATATATCCACATGTAATCATAAATGGTGTTGGCCACATTGTTGGTGGAAACGAAGGATCTATGGAGGATGTCATGTTTTTTGAAAATTTGATGTCTTTATCTCAGAGTGGATTGTGTACATTTCCATATACATGAATCCACATTTCTATGATCCATATACACGATCAATTTTTGAAGTTGATTATAATAATGGAATCTATGTGTACACTTAGTTATCATTACTATTTTTGCATTCGCATGGTTCCCTTTTGCATGCAATAGTTGCGTGTTACATGCTGATGAATGAACTCAAGCATTGGCTATAGTTTAGTTATTGATTTTGAATTGTGAAGTTGAGTTTATGAATTGGAAATTTCATAAGAGAGAATTCTCAAAGTTGCAATTAATAAATTTTATATTGTGTTTATTTTTTCACTTGTCCAATTCACTAGGGGTAAAGTTCCACACAAACCCGAAATTGGAGACAGTTATGGCCTTTAAACATCATTTCTTTGCCTACACTAGTTCTCCACACAGTACCATGTTGAGGGCTCTTAATAGTGATCAACCTATTTGGGAGTGTCCAAACGCTTGAAGAGAAGGTTTGTTTAGCTTTACATGGAAAGGATTGGACATATCTCTTAGGCTTAGTTTGATATGCTTAGCTTGAATAAGGAAAATTTCTATTGTAATGAATATACTTATTGCTTGCTCAAAAAGGTCCTTTTGAAAAATATTCATTGGATAACCAGATCCATTCCAAGCAAAAATAACCGTTTCTTACAGAATACAAACAAGTTTTACTTTATTTCACATTTATTTCTCATGTCTAAATGATTTTGTATGTTGACATGCGTGAAATGAGCTTCCATAATATTTAAATGCATGGGGGAATCCCTATTGGAGTTTTAATTTAGGTGCCATGTTCTTGTTTTGGGATCTATTGTCTTTTGAAATAAGCCTTTACTAATACAATGGTTTGATGAATCTTATTTTTAATAAATTCCATCTTGTTAAGTACTGACAAGTAAGGCCATATAATTAGAACATGCAAACTCTTAAACAAAGGTGGAACCTAACAGGATACCAGAAATTGGATAAAATTGGGGCATAATATCATGATTAATCAAGGTCTTGCTGGAATAATGTGCAACATCACATTAAGACACACCCATATCACTGTTACCTTCAGGGAAATGGATCATGAGGCAAGTCATCTGCTAAATTACTTGCTTGACCAAAGGCATAAATAGATGCCTCAACTTTATTACAATACCTATTCGAACCCGTCTCACCCCACCATGTTTTAGAAGTGCCCAAAGGAATGCATCGTTCAAATCCAACTATTGACAAGTGAGAATTTGAAGTAGTCTTTGGCATTTTTCACCTAACTTTTGATCCAAAACAAGAAAATTAATATCAACATCCCCCATCATAATTAAGAGTAGAAAACTCTTCTAGAAGATTAGTTGATCTTTGGGCTCAGAACTAGGCATTGACAATTGGTTCATTCTTCCATATAGTTTTAATGCTTGCATGGCATCAGTAGGATGTGTTGAAAAGGATAAAAACCATATAGACTTGAAAGGAATCTAAAATTTCTCTTTTGTTGTGCTACTTCAATATCTTCCAGCTTTGTTCCAACCAACAAAATTTCTTAAATGCAATAACCATAAGTTGGCCACTTACAAATGATAATGTTAAGAGGCATAAACCAAACAGTTGTAGCACGACCCATATACCATTTTTCTCAACAAAACCCCCATATGTATTTGTGTTATGAACATTATTCTCCAGAGACGTGTAGCATTGCTTATACAATATGGAAAAAGGATTCTATGTATGAAGACAAATTTTCAACAGAAGTATCAACCCCCCAACTTAGATGTTTCCCTTGATGATTCATCTCCATCCACTAAACTAACTATTTTATGTTCTAAATCAATCTCCATGGGAATCGACATAGAAGAGTTGGAACATTCTTGTAGTAGGCAAGATAATTCATCACTAGATCCAAGTTTTGCAATATTATTTAATATTTCAATCAATACATCCACTCCAGGACCTGGACTCAAAGAAGTAGATTGTCACATAAGATCATCCAAGGAAAACGATAAGGGCCAAGGAGTGTCACCTGCCAAAAGCCAATAAGTAGGTTTTTGATGTAAAACATTTCACAAAACGTCTTAGAGCTCCACGATCATTAATGACTTGAAGTCCAAGGCACAAAGCATCCAAACATTGTTGTATACAAAGTACTACATCTTCAAAAGGGAGGAAACCAACCATGATGGCATCCAAAAAAGAATTAGAAAAACACACATCATCTAGAAAAAAATAGTAAGTTGGATCTTTGTGAATAAGACCACTCATGACTATAGTTGCGACTGAAAAGAGCCCACCACAAAATTCCTTTGATATTCTAAATATAGTTCACAAGAAAAATGACAAAGAACTCTCTTCAAATCCATATAACTAACAAAATTTTCTGGGTAACAAACATCACTCATACCCACTTTCTTGTCAAGCATAAATTCCAAGGATCCATGAGTTTCAAAATGGAAGACATCATTAGCCTTAAATATTTTATCCAAAAATGAGTAATAAGCAACAAATCCATGGTGTGGACTTGGTGACTTTGCAAAAATAAGCCTCATTTGATTGCCTTCATATATGAAAGTGGGTTGCACTCCAATGAAAACATTGCTAATTTATTTACCATATACAAGCAGGTTCTTCCCATCAGAATGAAGGTTCTCTGGAGCCTTTCCCTAGATTTCTTCCAAAGCCTTAGCATAAGGTGTTAGCTGTTGGTACTCTCTCACATTCATTTTGTAAGCAATATTAAGATTTGGGATGTTGAACTTAAATTCATTGGCATGAATTGTGTCTTCAATCAATGCTTTAGAAGTATCTGGCAAACCTGATACATTATATCCATCTGTCTTTAGTTATTGTAATACACTGAAAATTGAAGAGAATACATTGAGGTAGGCTATAGTGCCAAGATTTCCTTTGTCAGGTGGGAAGCTAAATACAAATATTGTTATTTTCATTCCTCCAGCAGAAATGCAATTAATATGTAAGTAAAATGCCAAGATAGCTATCATAAGGACTTAATGATTTCAACTTACTATCATGCCTATTATCAACAAGTTTCTGACATACAATTTTAGCAATGTCCAAAAACAGGCTGGACTTCATATGATTTTGATGATGATGTACTGTTAAACATCGTATGCAATGAACATCCATATGATTCCGACGACGATGTATTGTTAAACATCCTATGCAATGAACGTATTTCTCAATAATATCCAATGCAACTATCATCTTACCATATGCATTATGAGCCCCTTGATTTTGATAATGGTTATCAGGTGGGACAAAAATTTCTTCTTCTGCACCAACACAAAAAAGCAAATGACACATTTTGTATTGGTTGACTACTCACTTGCTCATCTTATGAAAATATTATCAGACCATATGATCAAGAAAAACCTAAAAATGCACCTATCTCATAAAAAGAGAGTAAGAAGGAATCTTCTTTAACACAAGTTCTAACCATTCAAATTTCCAAAGTCAACATACAAAGCAACTTGTTTTGTTATCTAAAAACTAGCAAGACTTCTATCATAACCCTTATATAATTATTAATTGTGAGTTCCTTGATGATTACGTATTATCTATGAATTGTGGTTGTTCCTGTGGGCATCCATATAAGTGAATGGATGACCTTCAATTCTCTAGAGACAAATGTTCTATTAGACCACGAAATGAAAGTGTCGTCATATGACTGAGAAAACTAATTTACATTATTCACTTTTTTCCTAGGTTTAATGATTCATATGCTGCCAAACTAGTATAGCTTCCATTTGAATATGATTTCAAAGTGGTTTTCCCAAATAACCATGATTAATGCATCTCATATAGAGTCATGTCAATTATGCCACCTGATGTTACATGGGCATGAAAATCGTGACCAATATACATTTCAACAACCACAGACACGCTCTTGGGGTCTTTGTCAATTTCTTTCCTGACTATTATTGTAGGTTATTGAGGAAAAAAGTATTTTAATGTAATTTTTTAATCACCCATGCTCGATTGACTACATACTCTCTTGGGTATGGTAGTGTCATACATGTTTCTCATCTTGAACTAGATACGACTTCCAAGAACCAGGGGCATTCTCCTGGGGTTTTTGCCTATTTTCTTGCTAGCCATTATTACAAATTATTCAGAAAATGAACCTTAATGTGAGCATTGTATCACCTATTCTCAATTGACTACATGATATCTTAGGTATGCCAACGTCACATGTTTCACGTCTCAAACAAATACATCTTAGTTCTAATGCTTTCACTTAGAGTATGAATTATCTACCATTAATGAGCAGGTCTAAAGCACGAGATTTTTCGAACATATATTTTCCTTATATAAAGAGAAAGTTACAAAATAAAATTAAATAAATTCAGTCAACTCATTTCTAGCCAACAAGAGAGTTACAATTTTTGAAGATCTGGTTAGGATAATAGAAGGGGATGATAATGAGGAAAGTTGTTTGACCTCCGAAGTTCGTTTTGAACTAGCAAATATCTCAGCTCAAACAAGCTCGAGGCTCAAATATAAGTGGGTGCATATTAGGAATCATCTAGGTTGAGTGATTATGACTCTTGGACCAATGACAACCATAGAGAAATAAAATTGGGTATTCAACTAGTGATGCAGACTACCCATTAATATCTTTAGGCATCGGGTCTGCAATTACAAAACATTCAAGAAGAAATACTTTTTGTATAACTCTAGCATCTGAAATCTTCTTTTCGGTTTATAGATTCTACTCCCCTCCCATACTCTACATTCTAAAAGGTCTAGAACTGTTGCACCTGTGTAACTCTGATGCTCATAATACCAAAGATGGTATTAAGTACTAAAAATATAATATTGCTTCAATTCACAAAATGACCATGCCATGCAACAAAAAATATCAATATTTCCATATCACAAAACTGTATCTTGGGATGTTAATTATTAAAGAAAATACAAAAACTAGCAGGTCTACAATTCCCAAGACATAGTTTTGTGACATGGAAATATTTACATTTAGTTTTTAATATCCTTTAAGAACTAGCAGGTCTACAGTAAATCTCCTCTTTGAATCAGACTAAAAAATGAATTTAGTGAAAGATTGATCAAAATGTTGGGTTGCGGCTTAAACCTGCGATCTGTTGCTGAAAGTCGGGTTCTTTCACTTAGACTCATGGATTTGTGGCTTGAAATTGGAATTTTTTGGATTAATCGCATGGAGATGGAGCTTGAATTTAGAATTAGGTGGCTTGAAGGGTCAATTTTTTAGTTTGAAATGCATATTTGTGGTTGGATGAGAACCAATGAGGCTATCCACAATTGGTATGTAGAGAAAATGATCTTAAGAAGGCTAGCGAGGGTACCTTTCTGTGGCTCAGTTATGGTCCTGTAGTTTGAACGGTACAATAGAAGATTCGGAGTTTGATAGAAGGAGAAGATAAAGTGGTGGCTCAGGTCCAGAATCAGGAAGGAAGTTGAGACCGTAGTAGGCTCATAACTGATACCATCAATAGAATAAGGTCTAGAAATTTATAATAAACATAAATCACTTAAAGTCTGTGATCTTTGGTTAGGAAAATTGATTTTGTGGAATTCAGACCTGTACCTATTCGTGGGTTCGTAATTTTTATTTGTTGTGGAACTATAGTTGTTGAATTGGATTATATTGTTTTCTCAAGATTATTGTATTGTTGTTTTTGCAAAGGAGTTGAACTACTAAATGACACCTTATTTTCTGTATCACTAAAAGAGGAAAAGACACATTACGATTGTATTAAATTTAGCTACTATATTAGAGAAGGAAAGTTAATTGCTACTGAAAACCCTAGGGAAGAATTACCTTGGCACATTATACATTTAACTTGATGATTAGATTGTTTTTTGCAAATAATAGAGATAATCACTTTAAGCATTTCAGATAGATATTTAATAGATGTTGACAGTTTGATATTTTGTTGAAGCTAAGGAAAATAATCTTTGGGTCATGGAAAGAAAGCTTCTCAGATGTATCTCTCCAAGGATGGTATGGGCATTGATACAAACTGAGAAAGGGTGGTTAAGGAGTTCTGGTCGCCTATGAACAAAATTATAGTTTGATCATTCTTTGAAAAAATCAATTTTGTGAAGAGATTCATACGTGACTTCACCATTAACGTGCAATCGATTGATGCACTTTTGAAGGATGGAAAATAATTTGAATGAATGGAAGAATATGTATAATATTTTTGAAGCATTTAGAAAGCTACTTCATTTCCCCCTATTTTAAGTAATCCAACATTGAATGGAGACTTTCCAATTTACACTTTCAATTATCGTGACACTCTAGATGCCATTTTCATGAAGAAATATGTGGGCCACAAATTTTCCTATATCATTTATGAGAGACGCATTGAAGAATTATGAGCTGAAGTATATTTTTACATTTAATCTTCCAAAAATGCAGAGAAATTTAAAGACTTAGAAAAAATAAAATACCTTTATGTTTCAACAGAGCTCTGGCAGGAGAAGCAGGGCCGAGATTTGTTGTTCCAATCAGTATTAAGCCATTCATTGCATGAATATTTTTCCAATTTGCTCTTAGAGAACTCTTCCTCTAGTAACCCTTTTCTTCTCAACCACTAAAAGGTGAGTTATTTGCATTTCCGCAACCGTTCTAACTCATTTAGTTGTGCCTCGCTCGCTCCGGGTTAAGAGAGTGTAGAGAGTAGAGCTGTAACAATGAGTTGGATTTAAGAGAGTTAAAGAGATGAAAGCATGCATGAAAACTCTTGCCGCTTGCTTGAACCTAAAGCTTAGAGTCCACCCTGTCCCATTACACCTCTAGAACAGGTATACACCCCTGTAAAAATCACTGATTAGGATCGTCGTCGTCGATCAGTGCACAGGCACAGGGAGTAGCTTGGGTTCATCGACTTTTGGTTCTTCGAGTGGAACATAATCTTGAACTCCAAGATGTCTCACTATCCTGGAAGACTGGTAATAAACTTCACTTATGCATCATGGGTGAATCTATCCATTCAGGGGAAGGTATTTATTATTTGTCTGCATCGGGCAAGGCACAAAAGCTGCTCGACACCATGAAAAAAGGAAAGGATGCGCGCAAGAAGTTAAGGCAAGAAAGCGATCCATAAAGGGAGGCGAGGATGAGGCCTAGACTTTCTAAGATTTCAAGAAGGATGATATTGTTACTGGGCGAGGATGTTATCATTGGGAAGGATGCAGACCTCACATTTCACAGAGAGACATGTCTTTCTTCTGCAATAATTTATATATTTCATTATGCAATAGAATAATTGAGCCTGGCCAAAATATTTCCCATTCATTTTACAATTGGTGTAGAAGAACAAGCTCGCCTGAGACAACATTTGTGTGGACATGATCTATATGCCTCAAGGTATTAGTGTAGCAACTCTCATACTAACTTAGAAAATCAGTTTTATGCTTAGAAATTAAGCTCCAATTTGTTGTAATGTCCTTGAGCTTTCTGTAGTTAAAAGAAGTAGTGGATGTAAAGAGAGAAAAATGTCTTGGAAGTTTTTTTTGCTGTAGTGCTAGGCCATAACTCATTATCATTTTTGGAATTTGATAAAAATATGGAATCTTCTTTCGCAATCTCCTTTACCTCTGCCAAGAAAACTCCTCGGCTAGGGCATTGTGGAAATTTCTATATGCGTAAAGTCTGCCTCCACGCTTGGTCTAAATAGCCTCACTTCTTAATATATTTGGGTCAGCGGTTATATTTGTTCTTCTCCTATTAGAAATATATGGGTAACTTGTGGTTTCTGAGTAATGTTGTGCAGAGTGAACAACTCTACTCCTTTTTCGACACCATAGTATTCCTCCTCTTTGTTTTGTTTTCCACACTATATTTTCTCTAACATTGGACTTCAGAGTAAACCCAAAACTAGAAACACATTTCTCAAGATTTTCGAGGTGACCTTCAAATTCTTAGGGATAACTAGCATATTGTGTCCACTGTAGCATCTGAGGAAAAGTCAGTCGTCCTCCAACCTATCCCAAAAGAGTTAAACATAAAAAGGGGTTTTTATAAACCCATCTTGCAGGCTTAAATCTCTGTTAAGTGTGCCAAAATTTCGTTAATTTTTTAAGAAAAATAATTTTTTTTATTTGTTTTGGGTTGGGTTTAGCTAAAAGTCGTTGAGCCAGAATTTAATTTTCTATTTTATTTTATTTTAGAATATTTATATTTTCAATAATTAAATATATAATTTTATGTTGTAAAATTAAAAATATATTTTTTTATTTATTTTGGGTTTTGTGTTAATTAAATTTGTGTTTGAAAGAATTAAATTTTCATTTGATTTTTTTAAGAATATATTCGGGTTTCAATAATTAATCCAATTTCATTTTTATTTTTATTTTAGAATATTTAGATTTTCAATAATTTATATACTTTTTATATTATAAAATTAAAATATTTATTTTTATTTGTTTTTTGTTGGTTTGGTTAACGTTGGTTTGGCAAGAATTTAATTTTCATTTTTTAAAGAATATTTTCAATTTTCAATAATTAATCCAATTTCTATTTTTATTTTATTTTAGAATATTAGATTCTCAATAATTAATATATTTTATATTAATAAAATTAAAAATATTTATCTTTTATTTTTTTTGGGTTGGTTTTAGTTAAAAAGTTGTTTGTCAAGAATTTAATTTTCATTTTTTTAGAATATTTGGATTTTCAATAATTAATCCATTTTTTATATTATAAAATGGAAAATATTTAATTAATCAAAAATCAATGTAGTTTATGTTTTCAAATTAAAAGTATTTTTAATATTTATGAAGAAAATCAAAGTGGCCCTTGGATGGAGTATATTGCAAATATTGTTTAATGTTCATGCATTTGAAGGATATTGTTATTGTGTTTAGTGTTCAAGTTAATGTAATAGAATGAAAAATGATTAACCTCCTAGGAGCACAAAATACCATGATTATGTGACATTAATGATGAGTAATGTTATTAGAATATTCCAAAAGAGATCAAATAACATGCAAAGAAATCAAAAGGTTAGGCCTCCTTACTCAACTACAATGTCATGATCCTCCTATAAAATATAACAAAGGTATTCACATCTCCGCACATACATATAACAAAAGGAAATGAGAAAAATGAGGGAAAATATAAATCTGTCTAGGATATAAACTAGCAATTACACCATGAGGTGCAAAGGAACGCTGATAGGAGGAGTTGGGAATGTGGAAGTAATCTATCATGTTATGTATTTCCTTTGCTCTTGTTCACTTACCCCTTCTGACGTGCTCTTACTTGTTTGTTGCTTGTGATTTTCTCCCCTTCTTCAACTCATCATGTGGCATATTTATAGGTGCACTCCCTCTTTTTGATTATTGGTAATGTCTCTTTGTTCAAAATGAGATCAACTCATTTCATCATGCCACTTAATGAGGAAACCCCAAATTTTGTGTGGTATTCCCTATCCAACATCTTGCAAATGTGTCCACTTGCTCAATCTCTTGTGATATCTATTGATCCAAATTTCCATTTTGTGCTCTTACCTTTCTAGTGTATGCATGACATGTTGTGTTCATTCCTTTTCCATGCACTTTGGCCCACAAAACCAATCCAAACCCTTCAGAAATGCATCAATTACACGCAGCCTATGAGTTGCACACAACGATGATATAATGGGCTTGTTGAATTCACTATGCATGCCACCCACAAATTTTGACTCATCCATGTGTACCATGTGCCCATCTAAATTCTCATATAGTAACCAACACACCCACTTAACTAACAAAGTGAGCCAAATCCTCCTCATGACTCATCCATGCAGTTCATGCATAGAAACGTTCCCTTTCTCGCTCACACAACCAAGATGATATTGCCTTTTTTGTTTTTTATATTTCATCAAAATAACACCAGGTTGTCTAATTTCTTCAATTAAAAATGGTCCTAGTCGTGAAATTTCAAACATTCAAGGATTTCCCTTTATTTTGTTGTCATATAGAAGCACCAAATGACTGTTCTTTATATCTTTCTTTTTAATATGATAATTGTGTCATTCCTTTTACTATCATAAGTTGATTTCTCGTTGATGAAATGTGCTAATTCCTTCAATTGGTTTATCTAGTGAACTCGTTGTTTCTTAGCTATGTTGATATTGTATTTATGGAAAAAATATGCCTTTACAACAATAGTATAAAAGTGCAAGGAGACTAATATTGTTTCTTGGCCATAAACTAGCTTGAATGGAGTATGATGAGTTTCTCTTTTGTATGCTATTCTATTCACATGTACTATTTCTTTCATTTATCATCCTAGTTATCCTAGTCGATTAGACATATCTTCATTAATTGTTTATGCAATGCTTTGTTTAATGACTCAACCACTTCATTAGTTTGTGGATAATAAGCTTAAAAAAACTTATGATCAATCAAATACTTTCTCCACAATACTTTGATCCTTTCGATAACAAAATGTGTTCCTTGATCACTGATAATGGTCAAGAGACAACCAAATATTGTGACTATGATTTCCTAAATAAATTTCTTAGAACTTTTTGTTTGGTACACAACTTTGCTATTTTATCTTTTGCTCATTTACGGAGTTGTTCGACAATAATGATTATGTATTTTTCTTTTCTCCCATTTTCTCATTGTGGGAATTGTTCGACAAAATTGATTTCCAATATTTCAAAAGGTTTTATCAAATTTTAAGGAATTTCAACTTCCCATAACGGTCAACCCATTCACTAGAAAATGTGGCATTTACCTACATAGTTTTGCTAGTTAGAGTGTAATTTTGGCCAACAAAAACCATCCTCAGGAGAATATCTGCGGCCATTCTATTCACTAGATAGTGTCGTCTTGTCGACCATCTATGTGCTTCATCTATTATCCATTTCCTTTGACGTTCTGGAACATATAAATGAAGGACATCATCTAGCCCCAACTTATATAGATACCCATTCATTAATGTGAATGGTGCAAATTTCATTGTTGAGGCCTTATTTTTCTTTTATCTTTTATGGAATTTCTTTATATTCCTTCCCATCCTCTAATAGTTACATAGTTTCCCATTTTGAGCGATTTCCCATTTTCATCTAAACCAAAAATTGAGAGAATGTCAGTGCATCACACCAGGACTCCTGGACATATTTGCTCTAATTCATATTTGGCATCATCTGTAACATCAAGTCCATGAAGGGAAAGATTGGGAATTGCATATTTTTCTGCTATATTATTTTTCGTAGAGTTTAACAGAACTGATCCATCGCAACCCTGTAGTAACACATAATTTTGAATTTAGTAAATTGCTAATACTAATAACCAGCAAACTTTTGTTTGGGATTAATTTGCCTTTCGAGACTCATTCCCATAATCATCCATTAGCTTTACCACATCATTCTAGAAAAGAGTCTCAACCAAAATTCCATCTTTAGTAAACCATTTAGTAACACTCTTGGTAAACTCGATAGGTGAATTGGCCGCAATAGATTCCGGGTCAGTACTAGATAGGCATAATGTGTACAAGTCAGAAAAAAGTGCAAGCTTTGAAGAAACTGCCAAACCTGTGAAGAGAATAGTGTTCTTCTCAGTTGTATAAATTATGAAGTTACTGCAACAACCCATTGAAGATAACATACAATATAATGCAATGAATAAAAAAAATAATATTTTCTGGGAACTTCTTCTAATAAAATTGAGCCACCAGGGCAATGTTGATGATGATGACACCTATCAATGCCACATTCTCCACATGCCCTCAACTGAATAGTACCTTGGAGGTCATTTCATCAAGGATATGCTTGATGGGATTTGTATCATTGAGATTAGCCTCCTTCGGGGGCAAAGGGGCCATGAATTTGTCTGTTGCAAAACCTTTGGTTTCCATTGTTCTTCCACTACTAAGTTTTGCCTACTTGCTTGATATCATCAAATCAGTGTGATGAATACATTTAGTGTTTAGAATTTGCAAAATGACTATAACCATGACTATAAGATCATGTTTCTATGTTAAAATATGTATGACCATATTTAGTGGAGCTAATAGAGAAGGCATTGATGTTGTTGAGCCTAGAGAAGGAGGTAGGTCACCACAATGTGACCTTTCTTTCACCCTAGTATTCTTGCTTCAAAAGACCAAAAAATTAGGAGAGATTCAAAATAGTTTCTTTGAATGACCAATGAATGACTAGTGAAGTAGGAGAACTTTAGCAGGTTTCCTCTGGAGTTCAAGTAACTTGAAGCTTTTACAGATATTGAAAATACCAATGCCATGCCCCGATGAATCACAGGAAAGGGTATTTTATGTGAAGAAATCCATGAATGATTCAATATAGCAAGGTGATTGATTTGAACATTATTTGCACAAAGAATAACCTTCCGTTGCTTTAGTGCCCACCTAGAAACAACACACATGACTAGGATGTTCTATTCTTGACAAAACTCAATCACACGACGAATCGCTGGGAGAATGGGACGTAGATTTTCAATTCCACCCGTCAATTTTTAATTGATTCACCTGTCAATTTTTAGTTGGCCAGAAGGATGAATGAAGGTCTTTTATTGGCTAGGTGAACAGTGTCTTCTCACCCCAACCATGCAGAGAAAATTCCTATTGATGTAAATATGTCTTTGGTAATTGGAAGAAGGATATCAATATCACACCTCACATATATAATTGAAGCATTCCTTTGAGGTCATAATTTGATGAGAGGATCAAACAAAGTGTGATGAAAGTATGATTCTCAACACTCAAATAAGCATGTGAGTGTAACATGCCACAGTAGGCTTGAATATAATCCTTTAGTTTATTACAGAGTTTGGCGATAGAATGGAATTCATTGTTATAGGTTTGGCATCTATGTAAACCATCATGGAGTGTCTGACTATGATAGACTATCAAATTTTTGTGTCATGTGGGAACTACATCAATGACATGAAGGATTGGCTGATAGGGTCCTTGTTCTATATCCATTCATCAACAAAAGCTACCTCCTTGATGGGATAGAAGTGAAAATTGGTAGTTGCAAAGGACTAGATCTCAAATATCCTACCGTGGACAAACAATATTATGCAGTATACAAGGTGATGAAGCATTTCAGACCCTACTTGTTGAAAAACCATTGTATTATCTTTAATGTTCTACACCCAATAGTCATATCACTTCTTGTTTAACAAGAGATGGGTGAGAGAAGGGAAACTTGGATGATCGAATTACATGAATACAATCTTGACTTCAAACCACTTCACACCATCTAGGGTCATGGTCTTTGTAAGTTAGAAGTGGAAGTAGTCAATGCAAAAGAGCAAGACAAAGAGCTCATGGGCTGGGAGCAAGAAATAGAAATTTACAATGTTGATCAAGCCTTGTCCACTTCATATGGAAACTCTTGGTATGCAAATGCACACCATTACCTTGAGAATGGCACTATGCCCTCTCATTTTTCTATACAGAAGAAGAGGGAACTTCAACTCAAAGAATTACCATACCAGCTGGTGCATGGGGCGATATACCAAAACCATCATAATGGGATATTACTAAGGTGTCAGGAGGAATAAGATTCAGATAAGCTTTTACGTGATCTCCCTGACAGACCAATCGTGGGGCACTTCACGGGTAACACTACAACACGCAAGGTCGTGCGGGAGAGTTTCTACTTGCCTAAATTATTCAACAATACTTATGCCTACACACGCAAGTGCCTAGTTTGTCAAAGGTGCGACGAAAAAAATTGGAAGTCAATAGCCCTGCTATAGCATGTCATAGTGGAAGAACCATTCCAAAAGGGGGCTTCGATATCATAGGGAAAATTTTCCCTCATTCATCAAAGCCACACTATTATTTTTTACTACTACAAATTATTTTATGCGGTGGACAAAGTCAGTTCCTCTGAAACAAGTGAATGATCAGGAGGTCATTAGATTTCTACAGAAGAATACCGTTTCCAGATTTGGCATTCCTACGTCACTTGCTTTTGACAATGCAACATACTTTTCTTCGTTATCTCTTTATGATTTTACATTCGAAAATGACATTTTATTGAAGCATTCTTCTAACTATTATCCATAGGGGAATGGTTTTGCCGAATCCACAAATAACAACCTTATTCGCATCATCAAAAATACCATTTTCTTTGAGCAACAAATCTTCCACTGTACTTTGGTGAATGCTTTATGGGCTGACAGAGTCACACCTAAACCTTCCCTTAATACTTCCCCTTAATTCCAGGTGTACGGAAAGGAAGCCATTCTCCCATGAAATATCTACTTTTCTACTCTCCAATTGTCCCAAGAATCCCATGGAAAGATGTGTTTCTTAGTTAATCCTAGGATGGACACTTTACACAAGTTACAGGAAGAAAGGCTAAAAGAAAAAGAGAAAATTTCACTCCATCAGAATCGTATCAAGAGATGGTTCGACAGAAATTTTGTAGGGTTGACTAGATTCAGTGTGGGTGACTTAGTCCTGAAGTGGGTCAAAACTCGCGAGGACAAAATTATAGCCTTTGAATCCCTTATCACTTGTAAGTTCAGATTCTTGAAGTGACACAATTAAAATGACTAACATAAGTGACTAATTTGTATTCTTGTAGTACTTTTTAAATAGTCGTATTTTGTTCCTAAACTAGATTAGCCATTCACCTTAGTCATTTTTAGTTGCATTACTTATTATCTAGTCCTATATTTCAACCCGAGACTAAATTATTCATTTATGTTAGTCATTTTTAACTGGGTCACTTAAGATTGCTCATTTTTGGTAGTATTTCACATGGAAAAGTTGTGTTGACTAACGTTTTTAGTCACTTGGTCACTAGTTTCATCATTTTATACTAGTGAAGATATCGACAATATGGTCAAGAGTTATTCACCGTGACATAGAGTGCCTAGTCAATGGATTTCAAGCTTTAGTTACTCGCTCTTATAGATAGAGAAACTACAAGGAAAAGACCTTCTAGCAGAGGTTATAACGAAGGTTTTTAGTGTTATAAAATGAGAAAAAATATTCAAAGAAAAATCTACAAAAACATATATTCGTGGGAACATATGTTTTAGTGGAGCTTATAATAGAACTTCATCACAATTGAAAAAATCTGGGCAGCTGGAGCTGTTAGCGAATGGATGAATTTTTTTTATTTTATTTTAATTTTAATTTTAATTTTTTATTTTAATTTATTTATTTTATTTATTATTTCTAGTGCACTTTATGAAATAAGAATTCCCATGTGAACTACTTATAGAAACAAACCAGACTTCATACATAATTAAAATCACCAAGGCGTTTAATTGAAAGAGCACCAAAACCTCAAATGTATACCACCCAGTGCTTAGAACAAAAAAATCCCTAATGCATTCAACTCCAAGACTATTGGACCTTGAAACGTATACCGTGTCAATGCTTATTTAAAAAAATCTCTGGTCATTCTTTCATGAAAGAATGACTCTGAGGCATGCAAAAAATAATTGAATTTTTGGTGCATTCTCTTAAAAACACAACACCGAAACATCTTGTTTACATAAACACACTGGTGCTCTTGATATATAGAGGGTCCAGTGTTGTTAATTTTAATGACGCATCGTGGACATAATATTTTGTAGAACTAAAGGGTGTTAGTTCTATGAAAGCACTGATGTGTTAAGAGTTAAAATTCATCATCTCATTAATTAAGAACAATTTAAGCGCTTGAAGACGTCAAAGCCGCAATGTTGTTATTTTCCAAAAAGGCACCAATTATGCTAAAAGATGATGTCACAATTTTTTTATTTAAAGTAAAGCATCGATGTGTTTTTATGTTATGGATGCATCGATGTTTTTGTATGATATTTTCTCTTTTTTGGAGACATCGACCCATGACAGTGCAATTATTGTAATTTTTAAAATTCGTTATTCATTGAGAAATTAACATATATCTTATAAAAATATTTTTATAGATTAATATTTGATTAGTGCATTTATATGTGATGTTTGGATTAATTTGTTATATTATCATATTTTGCATCTCTTCATTATAATATTTAGTCATCCATATATTTGATCAATGGTGTAACATTTCACAACGGAATTGGATAACACAATAAAATAAATTAAAATGTTTTTTATTATATATCAATAAGAGGCTCTTTGTCATACAAAATGGGATTGTTATTGGTAACCCCTTGTCTTTCAATTGGGACACTATGTCCATGATTACATTAAACAAAATGTCTAATTTTCATAGACACTTATTTCAAAAAATACAACAGATTGCATTCATATCCAAATAGGTCATCATTCTTTGTTGGAACTATTGTTAGTATTCGAGCTACTTCCATAACTTTGGCTATTTGGAGGAATGGTTTGTTGATTGCATCAATTTCATTCATCTTCTTTATCTTGGTCCATCTGCAAACGTATTTTAAGTGTAATGAGTGTATCTACATTGGTGAGAGTAATGAAAATTCAAATAAATAATATACATCAATGTAAATTGAAAAGCAATGTACTATAGCAAGAAGTGACTCATGAATTATACACATTATTTCAAATCCAAATCTCATGCCCTCTTTCAACAATTGTTCTATTGGTGTAGTTCCATAATTTGATTCCTGCAAGTTTTATACTCCATAATAAGTCATATATTTAATATAAAGGATTTTTTTGTTCTATTAATTTTAAACTTAGAGAAGTAAAACAATATAGATACTTACGGATTTCACAATTAATTTTTGATATGCCAACATATACTCACAACCGTTAACCCAATGTCAATCAACTCTTCCCATGGCTTTTCTTCATATGTTAGCACCTATTTGAAGACAATCAAGGATGGTTGCTATAAAACAACTTAAAATATATAAAAATGAAACCTTGAGTTGTTATAAGGAAATATTAACAATTACTCACAAGCTTTGAAATCAAACATTTTCTTCCTTCTTGTCTTGTTTTATGTGCTGAATGAGTTCCATTTTGTTTTCTTTTCTACAACAACATACTTCAAAATTAATATTTCTAATGCTAAGATTTTTTTTGTATGTACAAAGTCAATCATGATTACATACATTTGAAGAACGTTGTTATTGAGATAGCTCCTCCTGTGATGGAATTATGTCCATTTCTATGATCATCTCCTTATACACTTTTTTGAACATTCCTACCAGCATGTTTCATATATTAGTGCGTTGATCATTTTGGATTTTCATAATCTTCTTGAAAAAAGTAATAAACTATTTTTATAATGATATATGAAAACTAAATATAACAAATTTTATGTTAAATTAATGTTTTGTAGTAATATATACAATTAATTCTAGCTTATACAATTAGGAATATTAAATTTTAAATGATTCTTTTTTATTGTTGTATGTCTTTGCTATTGCAAGTTTGACATGTCTCATTGACCATTTCTCTTGAAACGCTTCTTGTGGTTTAGACATAATTTTGTTCTTAGAATCATTGCATTGATTTTTGTATTGTAAGTGGAAAGTACTTTTATACGCTCATTCCAGTAGATCCCTCATAGCTCTGTAATAAAATTCCCCCCTTTGATTAACCTCCAACACTACTCCAGATGAGCTAAGGACCAATTCATCATTATTTACATGTTCCATAAATTTTCTTTTCTTAGAACAACATTGATATTTTCCTTCGGTGTTTCTCCTTGTATAAAATTACACATATATGAATTAATATATTATTTGAAACATGTTTTCTAATATTCTTGAGTATATTATTAATGAAAACAAACAAGTCATATTGAATAGTATTTTTCATTGACATGATTCATCATTCTACAATTTTTCTATGAGGCTTTTACGCTATTTGCACTTATATTAGAAATAATCTTATTGACCTTCTTGATTTTGTGGCTCTAAATGACACACACCAACTAATACATATTAGTTAAAATTACATATAGTTCAAACATATTAATTTTGTAAATAATTTACAAAGAACTTGCATTCTCTGATTTTTTTGATGTGCTGTCATTGTGTCGATCAATATTTTTGTTACTTGAGACCTTATGAGACATTTTTTATCACTGTTTAGTCAATTTAGTGTTCCTAAATTGATGTCATTAATTGTCAACCCGGGGCTCGTAAGCTGATGAAGTGAAGGTGTACTATATGTACTTAAGCAACCTCTTAGAGCTTTTTGTCGTTTGGGGTGTTGTTTGTGGTTAATTTATCTTCCTAAGATGGAGTGATGTATTTATAAACAGATGAGTGATGGTGTGTGTAAGGTGAATTCTAGATGAGTGAAGGTGTGTGATTAGTGGTTTCTAACTACTTGCTGAAAAGGAAAAACTTGAAGGAAATAAATGAATTAAAATGAACTGAAAGCCAAGAACCACTTTCTAATGGCATTAGACACCATTCATGCTGCTGCAAATAAAAGGTAAGAAAATCACTTAAAAGACCAATGATAATGTTTATCTCTTCCTAACTCTCTGCCTCTAACACATAGTACTGTGTAAGACATGATTAGGAAGTAGCTAAAGATAAGTCTAAGAAATGATAAAGAATGAGAAAAATCTACTTTAAAGACTAGTTATAATGTTTTGCTCTTTCTAACTCTCTGCCTCTAACACATAGTACTGTGTAAGACACGATTAGAAAGTAGTTCAAGATTAGTCTAAAAAGTACCCAAAGCCGGCTGCAAGTTATTAGTATTCTGATCTCTAAAAAGATAGACAATTTATAATAAAGAGACCATTCATATGTTAGCAGACAGATTTGAGAAATAAAACTAAAAATCAGCTATGAAAATAAAGTAAAGGCAGCAACTTTGAATCTGTCAACTGAAACTACCACTAGATATAAAGCAAATACATAAACACACAAGCAATCCCGGGTTAAAAACCTGCAAAAGAACAATGCTGATCAACTTAAAATAAAGGCTGGAAATGAAATAACATGAAAGTGAATTACGCTGTACATATGTCAAGAAAAGGAAATGCTGAATGGAAATAAGGAAATGTTGAACATAAAATACTATACAAGGCTAACATGAACAGGGGCCCTCCATTCATATAACCCAAAGAAGACTCAAGGTATTGAAAACTTCAGAACAGCACTGCTTCTATTACTCCATGTGCAGAAAATTACAGTCAAGAGTGCTAGAACAACACTATTAAAAAAGAGTCTGGGAATGCACTAAAATTATAACAGGTTCATAAAACACAACAATTAAAAAATTTATATAAGCGTACGCAGACGCAAGTTTTTATAGGCATCTGAAAGATATCCTAATGCATACAGCTAAAACTGAAAAATAACTAACTATCATGCGTATTTAAGGTTCAATTAACATGTCATAAGCCTGCGTGGATGAGCTGGAGGTTCTGGTCGTTATGGGCATTGAATCCAGAGTTGGATTATGTCCCCCACAACCTGCGTAACACGGACAAGTCACCGTTTGAACTGACATGACCCAACAGCTTACGTATCACCGTTAAGCTGCCTTTGTTGACCGTAACTTGACCCTTGTTGACCGGAGGTACAGATGACGTGGATGGCTGAACAAATAGCACAGGAACCTCGAGCACCTTGATTCCTAAGTGCCCATGTGGCTCATTTGGCAAAATGACACGTGGAACCTTGAGATTAACAAAAAGGCTGCGAGATCATCAGATGGCTGCGGAATCAGCAGATGGCTCCGGAATCAGCAGATGGCTGCGGAATGCCTGTAAATATGTCAAAATCTAAACAAAACAGTCACACATTAGCAAAGCTCACTTGATCATGCTTAATGACATCTAATGTAATGATCTGGGTGTTTTTACATTGAAAATGAGGCAAAAGAGAGAGGTAAGTGATGAAAAACAGTAGGTAATAGTGGATGATGAGGTGTAAGTTAGAGGCTCTACATACCCCCACTACGAGGGCATTGCATGTCCTCATGCAAAAACACTGCTTAATCAACCTACTGTGATGCCTCTGTGAAGACATCTAATCTTCTCCTCTTCCTCCATGTAGAAATATTAATTCTTGGTCTTTTCATCAGGCATCTGAATCTTAAATTAATCAAATCTCTGTTTAGCCTTCTGCATTTCTTCTTTAACTTTTTGTTTTCTTTTTGCAAAAGACCCATATGAAGCATTGTATTATCGTGAACCATCTTGTCCACATTGCTCCTTTCCTTTAGTTTTTCATTTTCCTGCTTGATGTGGCGACTCAGTACTTCCAGCTCAAATATTTCTTGCTTCATTGATTGAATCTGTTGTTCAAGAGGTAGAACAGTGCTTGGACTAGCAGCAGCTTGTTCTAATGTTTCTAAATAGTTATATAATCTCTGCTGATCTGGGTCAATCTCTGGTGACCTCTTTGGACTAGGCTCATGCTCAGATTCAGATTCATGCTCAATTTCATGTTCATGCTCAGACTCAAGTTCATGTTCAATTTCTTGTTCATGCTCAAAAGGACTTTCCTCACGTGGAGGACTAGTCTCAACCTGCTCCTCATGTGAAGGGCTTTTCTCAAAGTCAAGTCTTGTAACAACCTTCTCAGGTGTGCCCAAGTCAATAAAGGATGACTCTTTGTTCTTTGTGGCCCTCATTTTGCCTTTTAACCTGCTGCTCCTCCTCACAGTGGTGATGCTCTGTTTTTCTTTTTGTACCTTTTGCTTCTGTTTTTCCACCTTTTTGGAAAGGGCGGTTTCATGGAGTTTGGCCATTCTTTGAGCTAAGGGCTGAGTGTCTTCCTCACTAGAATTCTCAGGAGTGAGGTAGGTTTCTTGGACTACAGCTTTGCTTTTATCTTTCTTTTGTTTCTTCCTTCTCTCTATTCTCTTTTGAGCAACTTCTTTGGCAAGTTTTGAAAGGGTTTCTGTGATGACTCTTTGAGCTGTTTGGTCAATGTCTACAGTAGACTCAAGATCAATTTCATGTTCAGAATGATGTACATTAGTTTCTTCTTCAATCTGTTCTTTGACAGTTTCCTCTTGGACAATAGTTTCAGGGGTGGCCTCTTTTCTTTTCTTCTACTCTTTCTAGGCACAGAGGTTTCTCCTGCTTCTTCAAAATGATTTCTCGCAAGAAATCTCTCCCAGGTATCTCTGTTTGCTTTCAATTGTTCCTCAACTAACATCTTAACAAGACCATGATGATACAGATGTGATTCAATGTTTCTTTGGTTCCTTTGGACAATTGAACACATTTTTCTAAGACTTGAGAGTAGAAAATATGGAAGGT